>LTAE01005904.1:0-27028 GCA_001647135.1 Pontederia paniculata | reverse complement strand
TCGTCAACAAACTGGGTGTTTGTTTGTGTTGTTCGTTTTTCTCTCTACTTGTGTTTTTTTTGAGAAGGCTCTCTACTTGTGTTTACATTCGCATATGTATGCTTCCGCTGTCATAACACATATAGGTTAAACGTAAAAGAGAGAAAGAATTTTAATACACCAATTCACCCCCACCCCCCTCTTGGTGCCATCTAGATCCTACAGAAAGCACAATGGAGGCAACCCATGCATAGGAATTCAATAAATTGTCAGCCTAAATGACTGCACAGATTTAGGCTTCAAATTTCTGGCAAAATACAACACATGTACTCGAGATACAACAACAATATCAATCAAACACCTCTTAAAAAAAGTCAAGATAGAAATAGTATTTTAAATATACATGCTCATAACGAGACAGATATATTATTACCCAGAAACCACCTACATTTTCTCTTGTCCATGCCCACCAGGTAATCAACATGCTGGTCCATTCCATAGAAACCAGAAATGTCCCTGCAGTCTCTTTGAAACAATTATGCACAAGATATAGTAGGACAATGTTACGAACATCACTGTCACTAATTACCTGTGAACATTGAAAAAGTAGTCATGATTTAGGAAATGCCAGTTCAGAATTTACAGCTTTGCTGGTGTCTCACATTTAAGCTAAATTCAATATAACAAAAACCATATGAAACTGAGTTATGATCTTTCTTGCAGAAAATAGAAAAAAGGTAACGCTTTAGCTTCTTCGTGAATAACAGATAAGATCTATGACTTCACAAACGGGAAAATTGAATTGGAGAAGGAATTGTTATGGGTGATGGATGATAAAATTTAGTTTCTGCATAATGAAAGTTAAAAATTTAGACAAAAACTGACAAACTGACTAGAAAATAGATTGCTAGAATTTCCTGATAAAATTTCTCAGACTGCAAAAACATTGAGCAGAAGCATAAGTGAAAACTATATGACATATATGGATGATGCATTTATATACTATCAAGAAAGAACACTAAACAATCTGAACTTTCTGATCTCATCAACTAAGTTATAACTCAGGAAAAGAGAAGAAAATATCAAGGGATATAAAATAGAGAAGAAAGTAAATATTACGATTTTTGTGGTTTCCATGAATCTCATCACAAACATGAATCTAAATATCTAATATTCTTTTAGTTAAACAAAAAGGGAGCTGAAAGGTCTCTGACTCTCAGTCCCCTGCTTCTCCTTCGAATTGTATGCTTCAATTAAAATATCTTCTATCTTAGGTGATGCTTGGTTCATGAATAATTGTTCAAGCAATAAGGGTGGTTATTCTAGTAGGTTAGCTTTTTCGGAGTTTGAGCCAAGAATAATATATTCCAACTGTTTAGATGAATAACTTATCTCTATAGAAAACTCTATTTACCGGATTAATTTTTTTAATAGCAACTCTGCCCTTCACATTTTTGAAAGGTTAACTACCTTGTTTGGCTGAATAAAGCAGAATAATCACTTATCATAGCAACTTTTTTGTATCTCTACTAAGAAACGACACAGGTGTTTACTCACATTGCGATTTGCTCCTAGATTTCTATTTATCATCTAAAAACTATGTGTTTAACATAAATGAATCCTACTGTGGCATGCAATCTAAGAGATGCTACTTGCTGACTGTAGGCTGTTCTTTCTTCCTACAAAATGATATAGTCGGAGAACACGAGGGAATGTGAAGAATAAAAGATTTAAAAACCACAAAATAATATCCCTGATACGACTGTTAAAAATTCCACGATTTAAAAGCTCATGCAGCTCAAAATTCCAAGCTATTCTCAATCATCACAATATCAAGAATAATGCAATCCCCGTTCCCCCCATTCTCCTCCCTACTTACAGTCCTCCAATCCTGAAAGCTCCTAACATCTGGTCACTACTTGCGCTAAAAGTTTGAGAACCACATCTCAGCTATACATCTAAATCAACTGATACATCCAATCCCCAAACTCTTTCGGGATATTTCAATTCCAACAGCTTTTCCCCCAAAACTTAAAACCTTCACTTCCAACAAAAAGCTTAGTCCATTTTGCTGTATCAATTCATAACGTTAATCATCTGACGAGCAAACAAAGGCGCCATTCGCAAAAATCCTCAAAATTTCGAAAGATTCCAGTATAAAGGCATCGATTTATAGCGGATTCTAAGGAAAAAAAATCAAGCAAAGAAGGAAAGAGGAGGAAGGGGACTGAAGGGCGTACGATGCCGTCATAGTGCTTCGGATCCAGCTCCATCCTCGCCACTGTTCTCCACCGCCGGTGGCCAAACGCCGGAACCCGTCTCCCACGCGCGCCTGGAGCGACGACCGGAGTTCTTTGTGCCCTCACCATCGGTCTTTGTTCCTTTTTTTGGTATGTTTTTTTTCCTCTTGTTATCGTCGGAGTCGGAGATGTGAGAGAGAGACCAGCAAGTCCCGCACGTGTGATTGGGTTTAATAGCACGTTGTTCGAAATTTTTTTTTGCGTCACAAATTATAATTTGGGTGGAAAAAAGTTAAATATTTTGTTTCCATAAACAATTCAGAATAATTTTAAAAAATATTTTTTTACAAAAGTAGTCTTATTTCCTATATTTATTTCTTTATTTAAAATATAAATAATAATTTTATTTTGGTGTGGAACCTTTTCCTTCGCTTCAGTCAAACCAAAATGCATTGATATATGTCAATTCCCCTCAAATAGCATTGCTTTTAGAAAGTAGTTAAATCTTATGGATTGAAGAAGGTCAAATACCATGTTATCTTCATTCCTCATTGCAATAAAGTAATTAATTTCCTGAAAAAGATATTTACTTAAATTTTGATGTGCATTGTAACTTAAAGTGCTGAATCAGATGCAAAGGACAATTCAGAGGTTCAGAGCAAACAATTTACTGTAACCAAAACTTTTCCTGGGATTTATAACCTTGATACAACACTATGAAGCACAGCTAGTTGCAAATAATATGTCAAATAATATTTCTTTAAAGACCTCGGGTTTTGATTTTCACTGATGATTTATGTATCTTTTTTAATTTATTCTTTTTTTTTCTTATACAAGGCTTATGAATTGTAACCGAAAAAAAGAATAAATAGATTAATGGAGTATTTTAACACAGGCCATTTGATGTTATTTTTATCAGGAATCTAATGTCTACTAGTTACAACGTTGCATGAGAGTGCAGCATTGGAAAAGCCAGCTTTCGGGCATATGACAAAGTTCAATCATCCCCTCGATAGTTTTTTTTACTGGTTTTCTCTAAATACAGTAGTCAATCATCTTGTACCAGTTGAGTGGTTTTCTCTAAACACAGTAGTCAATCATCTTGTATCAGTTGAGTTTTCTCCCATGCCGATGCATGTTCAAATCTCAATAACATTTCAAAGTTGCATGCAAACTCTTCGCAAGATATCACTGGTCACGTTAAACGCTAAAATCTTTCACAAGATCTTTAAGTACAAGAAATGTACAAATTTATGACACTATATTCTGACATTCCTCAAGCCAACACAGGAAGAAACAAAAAAGCAAAATGAAAAAGTTACCTGAAAATACAGAGGAACAGCGACACATATACAAATCTCTATACGTTGGTTCAACAGCAAAGAATATGCACATTAATATCAGGTCAAATCCCAGTGGATGTGGATTTCTTGTACCACCTCTTCAGATATTAGAGTTTTGGTTATAATCTTGGTACTTTTCTAATACAGAATCTTTGTCAATAGCAGGTGCATCTTGATTCCTTGAAATTAAGCTTCAACCACGTTTATGTTCATTTTTAAACAACCCTGATCCTTGTGGAGGAAATAAGGACTATATGATCTTAGCCTCCAAGCAAATTTATCATTTAAGTTTCAACTAGTTTTTGCTCTTTTCCAGACAATAACTGTTCCATCTGAATCAGAGGAGGCCAATAAGGTCTCCCCATGATTCCAAGAGACTCCTATCACTGGAGAACCATGTCCCTGTATCAACAAGTATATTAGTGCGAACAAGACAAGTGAATTTTGATAATCCAGAAGTGAATACAGAAAGGGACAGAACCTGCAATTTATTCACACAAGTGTGCTTCGGCCGAGTCAGGTCATAGAAGTAGACATTTGAATCCTCACTTCCAGATACTTCATATCAGCAAAAAGAAATAGTCAGTGCCGTAGCTTGAAAACAAAATGAATAAAAAAACTGATCTCCAAGCAAGAGCATATCCAATGACATGAAAAAACAACTTATTAAACACATGACAGGGAGGACCATGCCAACAAGACTTGGAGCTTGCTCTGCTCCATGTAAAATCAATTTGGTTATCAAAATAATTTCTTTGCCAGGAAATCTGTACCTCATTTTATTTTCTACTTGTCAACAGTTTATATCTTCAAGCACTTGAAGAGACTATATTTTGTAAGTTATCCACTCTTATCATATAAGTAGAGACAAAGATCTAAGAAATGCACCCCTCCCCCCTCCTCCCTCCTCCGAGCCCCACCCCAACCAAAGTTTTCTCCTGATTGATTGAAAACCTGCACACATCTTCCTACACACATATACACACTTTCTTTTTGAAAACACACACATTCATATATATATATATATATATATATATATATATATATGAGAGAGAGAGAGATCAAGAAAACGTGATAAAATATGATGATCACATAGCAAACTAAAAGTCGTCCACAGTTCACATATGGCGATGAGCTAACTGCACTTAAAAAGATCTATGGTGAAATGCCATGTCACTGACCAAAAATTTTATGTTAAAACAAAGCAGTGAATGAAACAAATAGTAGAATGCAGTTAGAAAGAAATCTTGTCAGTGGAAGTAGACAGTTTTCATGAGAGAACAGAATACACAAGGAAGCAAGTCTTTCATGATAGTGTTTGAACCAGTAAGGTTGAATAGTTAGATAGAGTGAATATGAAATTAAGGGGAGAATGAGAAAAGGAAGATATCAACAGAAAATAAATAAGAAGAGAATGATGTCAGGAAAAAGAAGAAAATAACTTCATGATGATATTGTCGCTTGAATAGCACATAATTTTAAAACTAACAATTGAAATACTAAAATTATGTTGCATTATATAATTGATGTTTTACCAAATGAAAACTTTGTAGGATCTAGATGGCACCAAGAGGGGGGGTTGAATTGGTGTGTTAAAAACTTTTACTCTCTTAGTACAGACTGAGTTCACTTACAAATTTGTGGTCATTCAAAACATTCTCGGGATCCTAGATTCAACAAACTTTTGCAGCTTCAGTAAATGTCAAAAGTAGTTTTGAAACATTTATATTGACAGGACTCCTCAAAAATAAATAAGAAATGTTCTTGACCATCAGTACTTGTACACTTAAGGCTTCAAATTATATAAAAAAAGTGAGTAAATTTTAAGCTTACATAGTAAAAAAGAACATACCTATAAATTCCCCTTTCTCAAGGGAAAGCAAGGGACAGAAAGAAGCACGGACACTATGCACTCTTGGAGCTAACTTGAGAGAGCATAGGAGAGTCAAATATCCTTGAACCTCCAAAGCAACGCTATGTATCAAAACAAACTTGGTTAGATGTATGAGCAAATTGTCTACCGATATGGTGAACCAAAGGCAATATGATATGAATAACCTGAAAAAACAGATGTTTCCATCTTGAGCACATGCAAGAAGCACAGGACCTCGTGCCACCAAAGAAAAGGTACGATATTGTACAGTTGTGATAGGAGATTTACTCCTCATACTCCTATTCCTATGAGACCTGGATATTGATCCTGCATGCAGATCCACACTAACTGTGTATATACACCCCTGCAGCATACACTCCAATTATGATCTTCCATTATTATATCAGATGGCATAGTTTTGCAAGCATAAATCACAAACCTGCATGTCTCCAGCAAACATATGCTGACCAGTGTGATCATTATCCATAGCAGTTATCTCATTTTCAAATAGAAGTTTATTGACAACCCGTCCAGTGCTGAAGTTCATGACCTGAAGAAATATTTAAAAACAGAGTCAAACAAAGAAGCACAAAAGTCCAAGTTAAAAAGAATCTTGCAATCTTGCAATTCATTTTTTTTTTCAAAAGAGAAACCCTACATAATTCTGAGATAAGTACTAGCCATCTAACTAAAGCATTTTTCTTCAATAACAAACATTTGGAATAAACAAAATGCTGATAGTGTAATGAATGCTAACTTTACATTGATCTCCTTGTTTGCATTTCCCACCAAAAGTAAATTGTTGTTTACCTGCACACGGTAAGTTAATAGGGTATATTGGTATAATATACCTTGAATAAGTCATCTAGTAAACAATGAAAACGTTTTCAACCTGGGCAATGGATAACTTTTATACTTTCTCAATAATGATAAAGAAAATACATCATTTTATGTCATCTACACAGTAATAAGAAAACTGCAATATGTAGTTAAAATGCAATCTGATGATCTTGACACGGAAAGAGAAAGAAAACCTTTACAGCAGAAACAGATAACAGAAAAAAAAACATTATAAATTCTTTTAAGAGTAAAATAACATTAGAAATAAAGCAGAAAGATAGAGAGAGAGAGAGAGAGAGAGAGAGAGAGAGAGAGAGAGACCTGAATGATGCACAAGTGTGAAAATGAGTTTGGTAACAAAAATAAAAAACTTCCCCTCAATTCCTTAGGCCAAAGTCAGACAATGATGTACAATATTCTCTATGTAGCATCTATTCGCATAGTATTATTACGCTGGAACCAGATAGCCCAAAACAACGCCATGGGTGTATTTGATGGGCATTCTAGTCAGTGATCATCCTACTGACGTAGTATACTACAAATTTGTTTGTATTACCACTGAAAACATGACTGAGTTCAAGATCCTTCAGATGCCAAATTAGTCCGTTTCTTGGGATTTAAACTTTTGTTTTAGACCAGTCATCTTATGCAGGAAGCCATCAATATGGTTAATTCACAAGTACAAACAATTCTTGCCAATATGAGAATTAAAATGTTACTCAAAAAGAAAATGGCAGCTCAGGCTCTGAAACTGAGTTTAATCCATTTTGTAATAAAATGCAAAGAACAGGTGTATCTGTTTGCTTCAAATTGGTGCAGTGGTATTTAGTTTGACTTGCCTGTATGAAGTTTCCTTTTATTTACAAAGAAATAATGTCTACAGGTAATTCCTTCAGAATAAGTTTACAGGATTACCTATAAATTAGGCGACAAATGCAATCAATAGATATACTCAGTAGCTGGTCCACAGAAAACAGGAAGACAATATAAAGTTCCTTCTATAAAATATAAGCTTTATGATGTTGATCAATATTAAGGAAACAGATTGTAAAATGGAAAATCAGCATGAATAATAAAACCTTTATAGTTTTACACAAGGAATAGATAAGATCAGAAGGGGTAGCAAGGGGCACATTCAGCAACTGAACTTTGGAGGATCAGGGATAACAAACATACCGGATGGAAGCAAATGCATAACTGGGAAGAAACTCCATATATTACACGGATGCAACACCCTTTAGATATCTCCCAGACCCGTACAGTTTTGTCCATTGAGGACGAAGCGATATACTGATTATTAGATGAAAAATCAAAATCTGTAATTTAGTTAGCATCTGAAAAAACCTAAATATCCAATTATGACTGCGAAGAAAATAATAAGAGCATACTCTTCTGTTACTTGAAGTCCAAACAAAAGTTGAATCATACTGAGTAATTGAAAGGATTAAGCATAAAATGAACAACTACCATTCAAACGTTGCATGAAACCATATGCAACTGGTTAGATACAAGCTCGGAGGATGCTTATTTGAGATCTATTAGACATCGGGGTATGATGTAGCATATCTGAACATATATACCAAGAAAAAAGACGCTGTTACCACTGGCTTTCTTATGGGCAATATGGAATTAACGGGTTGTATCTTTAGAGGGAAGCGATGTTATGTAACTAATATTGTTTTACATGCTCGTTCTTGTTTGAGAGACTGGCTGTAGTTATATATGCAACATTGTACATATGCATTTAGCCAGTAATATAAATGGATGATTGCCACCATCCATCCTTCTTTCTGTCAAAAAATAAATATTGCATGAAACCAAAGGTTAAATTTTCTGATCAAGAGATCAGATTCTTAATGAAAACTTTCCAATACAATCATCTTTGTTCATAATACGAAATTTAAGAACCAATCAGCAAATGATAAATTGTAAAAGCATGATATGCCTTTACCTAAAAGAAAAGGTAGTTAAAAGAAAATATAGGAGATGTTTCATCCATTCATTTTTATAATAATACGATGAAAAAATGTATCAAATCATGATATGCATCTACCTATGTTTATATAAAATGTTATACCATGCACCTTGGGTTTATGAGCAAAAATTCTAAATGTGAACAGTAGTTACGTTTGCAAGTTCATTTTAACCTGTGATAGCTTTTGAATGCCCTCTTAGTATCTGAAGAATAGAAGGTGGTTGAGAAACTTTGCAGATTGATATGCTTCCATCTGATGCACCATATGCAAGAAGGTCTGAACTCATATGCCCAAACTTTAAGATAGTAACTGATCATGAAACAATATAGTCAGTACTTTTAAAACATCATTAGCTATCTTTTTTAACAATTAATGAGGAAAAAATTGACCAACAGGTACCTAAAGCTTTACAGTTGTCAAAGATACAATGCATTCCAACAAATGAATATGCAGGTTCTGGGAGACGAACTTGGCGATCAACATCACCTGTACTTGAGCCAAAACTTGTTCGACGGCTAAAAGATAGGTTGGAACCTCTCAAGTCCTTCAGGAAAAAAGTTACACTGTCAAGAAAGTTTTACATAAATAATCAGGAAGTTCACAGAGACCATGTTATGGGAAACAAAAAATTAAACTGTCCAAAATGTGAATGCAACACCATGCGGCATTTTGAAAAACATGCAGTAAAACTAAGGCATGGGAAACATGCATAACATACCCTACTAGAACTCCGGTTGTCTGCATCGCAAAATATAGAACGCGGAGAAGCCCATCGCCCACTGATGCATCATAGTCACCATTGCATAAGATTTGCCAGAAGAAGAGAGAATATTCTTAATCCATTGAGAATGTATCAAGACTTAATTCTATCTAAAACATGCAATTAAATCACACAACAATCCATCTTACTTTCAAGAAAATTACTTACAGTAAGTCGCAAGATGATGGTGGCAAAAGTAAAAACCTAAGAAGACCTTATCTATTCTTTATAGGATTTTGTGTCTGCCTTACTAATTTTACAACCGCATACAACAATCTACCTCGAATTCACCTAAAATTATTCAAAAAAGACCCAAGCCTGGGTTCAGAAAAGAACCAACCTGTTGCTTGGGGTGCTAAACGGGCTCCCGTCCGTCACCGACGCTGCCACATTCTCCCAATTCGCCTGCCTTCGCAGGAAGTTCCTATACACCACATACCCCTTCCCATTGCACTTCCATTCCTTCAAAACCGCAACGAAAAATCCAACCAAACGCGATCCATCAGCTTCGCCCCAAGGAAAGAGCTCTTATTAGACCGAATGGATCCAAAAGGATCAGGACTTACCAGTCGCCGCTCGAGGGCCAAAGAGGTGAGGGCCTTACGGTGGAGGAGTAGGCGGCGGATGCCTACGTAGTTGGGGTCGTGGTGATCGATCGAGGGCTGGAAGACGCAGCTCAAGAACTCCGGATCCATCGCCGCCTGCTGCTCTCCAGACATCGTCGCCTCCGTCGCCGTCATCGTCTTCTCCATCGCCGGAGCCGTGCCAGGCGTAGGCGTCTCGATCTCCGGTTCCTCCATCTCTCGAGATCGAGATTTGTGGTTTCCTTTTTTTTGTTATTAGTCTTCGCGGGGTTGGGAGATTTATTCGAAGAGCTCGAAGTCGGAAGAAGGCGACGATGATAAATAAATAAACATACAACTTAACAGCCGTTATTTTTCGTATCAGATTATAACGGGCGCTACCTTTCTGTCATCGGTACGGCAATGCGACATAAAAATAATGAAACCAACGGCATCTGTATTCTGTTTTTATTTTTAATAAACTTTTTTAAATGAAATAAAATACAATAAAATAAAGGAAGAGATAAATATTAAAAAAACTGCATATCACTGCATTATAAGTTTATAACTGTGACATCTTTTTATCTTTTTGAAGAAATTAGTGTCATTCACATATATTGATAATTTGTTTTCCTCATCAGATCATGCCATTATTATGTAGACATTAAAAAAAATATTATTACGTCACATTTTACATTAAATGTTGAGTAGTTCAATAAATCTTATCAGAGCTGTATAACATATAGGGACGAACCCGAAATAAAAGTTAAAAAGATCAAAATATATAAAAGTAAATTATAAGAAAATAAAAGGGAACAAGATTGAGAATTTAATCTTTAAGATGTTAATCAAAATCATCTTTTATTTAACAAATTAGATATTTATGTTATTTTATTTATTGACTTATATATATATTTTATATACTAAAAAGTTGAGGAACCGTGGCCCCACGCTATAAATGAATCTGCCTCTTATAACATATCACTTCATTCTTCAGTACCAAATAATTAGATTTTACAAAATTAAGTTGGTTGGCACACCTGGTTAGCAGGGGTGTGTCCCGGGTTGAGGGACCGGGAGCTAGTAGCCCCGAGTTCGAGCCCCGGAGTCGCCAATTTGGCCAGAGGAATACCTTTCCTGCTCTTCAACCTCGACTCCGGATTAGTCAGGTGCTAGTAGCCCTGGATACCGGAGGCCCCAAGTGGGTATCCAAAAAAAAAAAATAGATTTTACAAAATGTTTTTTTTTTCCAACCAGTGATTTGAAAGGAAGCAGAAGCCAATCACAAATCACATATGAAAAATGCTGCACTTCTGCATGACTGTTTTCTTTTCCTTTTCTGAAACAATTCAGTGACAAAATTAACAGACCGTGGGGCTGAAAAGGCACATAATAAGAAATACAAGGGCCTGAACTTTGCAACTTGTGTCACCTAGTTTTATTGGTCATATCTCATGATCTTGCTGCATTCCTCCACTATGCCGAGCCAGGTTCACTAGCAGCCTTCCAGAACCGGTTGTAGAACCACACTGTATCCGCAGATACTGCATTTCCATCGTGGTTTCGGTGCCAAGTGTAGTAGGCGTGCGTTTGGTTCTTGATGTCGAAGATGGCATGACCGAAGCTGGATTCCCTGAAAGCTGAGTAGCTTGGTTGTGGTTCTGTCATACTGCATTTTGAACAGAAAATAATATATCATTCAGATAACATCATCAGTAAGCTTTTTGTGTATTATGAGAAGATTAAGATGTAGTTAACATATTCATACTGATCTTACTCGGTGGCAAGTCCTTCAATATTTCCACCATCTCCAATGGTGATGTATACAGGAGCAGATTGGTCAGGCACAGGTTTGCACCGTCCATTCACAATATTGTATGCTATGTTTGATATCCTATGCTGCAAAAACAGACATTTATATCAACAAGATGTTCCTTTGAGTAGGCAATTGAACATCTATATCATGACAAGTTGAGTGTTTCCATATCATTTATATCAAAGGAAGCAATTGATCGTTGATCTAGACAACTGTAAGCAATTGCTTGAAATCAAAAGTAAACTATGAAATAATAATTCATGCCCGATAGGATTAAGATACTAAAGCACTTATGTGTTCATCCTTGAACTTATATCTGAAGAAACTAAAAGTCTTGTATAATTCTTCATAATGGAAACTTTTGACAGAGACCAGGCAGTAAAATTTCCAAGGCAATAGATGATAGCATCCTTCGTAGGAGTAGGCACTTACACTGCGCTCGTATGCATGAACATGGCCAGCAAATACAACGTCAACTTTGTACTTCACAAACCATGGCTCATACATTACCCTCATGGATTCCCCTTCCATGTAGTGATAATCGTAGCTGTTATACCATGGTGAGTGCATGAGAACAATCAGCCATGGTGTCTCGCTTCTGTTCACCTTAGGAAATTCTGCTTCAAGCCAGTTGTATTGAGGGGTATATGTGCCTACTCAGGTAAATAAAAATATGATATGGTGTTCAACAAGGATTACAAGAAAGGCTGAGATACAACAGGTAAGAAAAAATTCTAAAGAATAATATATTTATTTGTTATGCTAATTCAGATTAATTTGGAAAGCCATATAACTGCCAAAACTTGGTGGAAATGTTTTAGATAACATAATCATGAGAAGTTTGGAGCATCATGATCATACCATATGCTGAATATGATGCGAGGACAATGATATATGCTGAGGCACGCTTGATAGAGTACCAAAATGGAGCTGTACTTCCAGAAGCCCTGAAAGGCACATGGTATCTATGTGTGTATGGTTTAAATGGTTCAGTTTCACCCTGCAAGAAAGTTATGAGCACTTCAATTATGACACATGTAATGGAGGCACAATTGGGCAAGCAGTTTCTCTGTGCTCACAATCTCAGGAGCAAAATCTATCTCATGATTTCCGGTAGTCCAGATCCAAGGCTGATAGGCTGTACTTCTTTCAACGAATCTTCCCCATGTATCCCACCTTACATTGTCATGATTCGGATGGTTATCTGCGTATGAAAGGTCGCCTACAAATAGTACCGCCTGTGCTTTTAAATTTGATTCATAGTGTGTAAGTGTAGAATTTGAAGCATAAGTTTGTCCAAGATCTCCTGCACATATAAAAATGTAATGGCTTAATGGGTAAGAACATCAAATATATATATACTATATTTATATATATATATATAGTTAGTTAGTTAGTTCCGCTATTAATACTTTATGTAAAGTAAAATATGTTATTTTTACATGTATCGATGTAGTTGAGCTTGATTCATGTTTTTAATCCAGAGGAATGCATGTTGAGCATTTCAACTTGAAACAAAAGATATACCTAACATAAGAAACTTGAGATAAATCTATAGATGTTATACACAAATCCTATGACCTACTTGCTAGTTTAACTTTTTACATTTATGTAACATGCAAGATAATGTACTTGGAATCACTTGTGAAGCCACAATATCCCTCTGTAAATTTAATTGATGTCCCAGTTGGATGCAGGGAAATGAAAATAAAAAAGGGTAAATGCACTTATGTTCAATTTATGTGCATATAAAATCTTGAGTTCAGCTGAAGAGGGACGATTCAAGTCTTAGATGAAGCTGAGGTCATAACTTATGATATCATAGGACATGAAGAAATCAGAAATCAAAAGCCAATTATCATATCAGGCATCATTAGCTGGTTAACAGAGATGACAAATTTTCAGATATCGAACGAATGATTTTATTCCGTCTTCTTGTCAAATAGTTGGCTTCATGCAGAGTTTGTCAAATAAGGACGATATGATAAAATGAATACCTATAAGACCAAATGTGTATGGAATATCTGGACCCACATTTGGTGGAGTTCTGAACCAGAACATGCGCACAGTATGCCCAATCCCAACAGCATAGTAGTATTTGGTATCATACTGCAAAATTAAACATCTAAATAATTAATTAACATGCTTCATATTATCATATTCCCAAACCAAATATAGCAGTCCTCTGAGATATGAAGACATCATTATATATGGGGAGCTCAGCAGACCTCCAAATTCCTGAGAGTGCAGTGGTGGATGTAGCCTGATGTGTAGTTGTAGTACTCGTATCGAGTGTACTTGCCCTCTGCAGAGAACTTGAGGCTGTTCTTAGAAGTCCCATAGAGCACCTTGCTGGAGCCAGGCTCATCCATTGTCACCCAAGAAATGATCATGCCAGTGCCATCATGATCACCTTGAGTAATATGTACCTTTAATAACAAAAAAGAAATGAGAAACCATAAGAACAAGAAAGCTCCTATTGATTTTATTAAGTTTGGGGATCCTCACAACTCAGAAGTAATTTGTCTTCTTTAATATTGGATAAAAAAGAAAGAACACAGAGGCACAAGAATCTAGTAAACAAATCATATCCAAGAAGAAGACAGAAAGGTTGGAAGCATCTGTGATCTGACATTGGATGGAGCATCCATTGGACAAGGAAAACAATGGAGCATCTCTGCAAATTGGTATTTTGATTAGTAAAATTATGCTAAAACAATTACCAAATGTGTAGCGCATATAATTAACAAACCGGAGCATATTAGTCAGTAGAGAAAACGCTGACAACAAAAAACGAACTTTTTACAGCATAAAAAAAAAACAGAAGAAGGCGAAGTTTCAGCGAACCAGAACACCAAACAAGAAGGAAACAAAAATTGAAGCATGGAATGGACAATGGATGTACTGAAACGTCAAGAACTCCGCAACAAGAGCTATCTTTCTGCAACCACAAAGAAGCTGAAACAAATCAAAATAAAAGAAGGCCAAGTTTCAGCGAAGCAGAAGCCAAACAAGAAGGAAACAAAAATTGAAACTTGAAATGGACAATGGGATGCTGAATGCATTGAAACGTCAAGAACTCGGCTAAAGGAGCAATCTTTCTGCAACCACACACAGGGAAGCAGAAACAAAGCGCAATCTGGCAGCGAGCAGATGAAAGGAAAGCCGCCCACCTGCTGGGGAGCATTGTAGCCGGGGGGCACCCGGAAGACGTCGCTGTCGAGCGGCATTTCGACGGCTTTCTCTGGCTGCCGGACGAAGCTACTGGTGACCCCGCCACGGCACCCGCGGCACCCGAACAGAGCCACCACCGCTGCCACGAGGGCCAAAGCGAGCCGCAGATGGCGAGAAGCTCCCAGGGACTTCCCGACCATCTCCATGGATCTCTCTCTCTCTCTCTCTCTCTCTCTCTCTCTNGGCACCCGCGGCACCCGAACAGAGCCACCACCGCTGCCACGAGGGCCAAAGCGAGCCGCAGATGGCGAGAAGCTCCCAGGGACTTCCCGACCATCTCCATGGATCTCTCTCTCTCTCTCTCTCTCTCTCTCTCTCTCTGGCGTTGGGGTTGTACTTATAGGGATAGAGGATGTTGGAATAGTGAAGAAGGAAACAAGGTGAGATGAGATGAGATCATGAGATGGACGTGATTAGATTCGTAGGATGGTATCTGAATTAGATTTCATTAGACGACATTGTAAATTGTAATGTGCCAGCGCCACCGTGTTGTCGTCCAATGATTGAATTGTAATGCAGAGATGAAATCAATGTTGGTTCAACCGGGGTTGGTCAAATTCAATAAGAACAATTAATGAACTCCTTCTGGCTTAAACATATTTTAAATAATTTAAACTTTTTTTATTAAAAATTTATTAATTATAATTAGATGTAAAATTTCAGATAATATTAATAGAAAGAGGTCAAGAAGTGTGTAGCACATTTTAATGTAGTGTGTGTATAGTTTAAAAAAGAATAATATTTACTGTTCAAAAAATATGAACTTTGTTCGGAATAATAGAAAGTTTCAATATTTTTGTGCAAGTAACTAAGTATACTAGTGATGTCCACTCTTTTATTAATGTAATAAAAAATATAATAATTTTTTTAATGTATATTTAATCGCTTCTTAATATTAAAATGATAATAAAAAAATTAAATTTCAAAGAACTAATTTTGAAGAAGTAATTAACGAACGACAACTTTTTATCTTGCACTCAATATTATGAAAATAATTTGCGTGTGCCTCTAACTTTTATTTTAAGTGTTTTTTTATGAGATATGAGAAATATGCTTTTTTCTTGAATTATCAAACTCCAAGTTGTCAATCTTTAATTATGAAACAAGTGAGAGAATAAGTAAGAATTCTTCTTCTTCTCGTTAATGACTTTTTAACATTTTTATAGTGTGATTGCTTGTAAGTTGTAGGGTTTAGGTTGTTTTTTAATGGATGAAAAGAATGGATGAAAATTTTACATTGCAATTGCCCGTAAGTTGTAGTCATTAGGATGTTTTTCAATTTAAGAAAAGAATGGATGACAAGAGACAGGAAAGTAGAGGTGGCTATCTTTTCTCTCCATTCAACTTTAAATTTGGTAAACTAATTTTTTATGTTTAAGGGGCATGAAAGTCTTTTCCTTTTTTAATCATCAAATTTTAGATTATTTTCATCAGCAAAATTTCTGAGTAGAATGTTAAATAGTTTCTTCTTATTTAAGCTAAAAATAATATTTTAAGAAGTTAATAAATATTTTGATGAACTTTGATTGAAGAATTTGAATGATAAATTGGAACAGATTTAAAAATTAAACTTTGTAAGTTTATTATATAAGAAAAAATATAAGTTAGAGTGTGTTAATAACCTTTAAAATCTCTATCCAATGCAACAGGAAATTAAGGTTTTTGATGTTTTAGAGCAAAGTTCATCTTTTCGTTTAAAAATTTCTATTAAAGAGGAGAAATTTATGTCAAAGAGAACATTATTATTATCTTCTTTTTCCTACGTATCCATTATTCTTTCTCCTCCATTCACAAACATCAATCAATAAGATTATAGATCCATGACAAATGTGGAATTCTTTAGATTCAATCTCATACCGAACTCTACCAACATTTTTCTCCAAGTTCAGATATCTATAATTAAATTCGGCCGATACAGTTTTCGAGTTTGAAAAAAGAAAAACGCAAACTTTGTTTTGAGTAGACCAAGGTTTCAAAATATATATATTCTTTTAAACAAAAATGCATTATGTTATGCAATATATAATGTTATAAGATAAATATTTTTATATAATATATTTAAAGACGGATTGGGGTGCCATGGGTGCACTAAACCCCTGGACAAATTTATAAATATATCAATAGATTAAACTATATTAGTACCAAAAAAAATATTATTTATATACACTGCATTTTTTTCTTTATCTATGTTTAGTTTACATCCTTTTCTTCTTTTTATTTTCCTATTTGTCCTTTACCTTTACTCAAATGTTATCATATATTGTTCCTTAAATATCATTTTTTTACATTATATTAGATTATACAATTCTTTAAAATATTATTTATATATTCTACATCATACATTCGGACTTATTAGTTAACCAATATATAGTATAAATATACTTATTATTTTGCCTATTAATATGTTTTCGAATGTTATATTTTTTTCCACCTCTTTTTGATCAATTTTTGCTGAATATTATTTCATTAAAGTAATAATTTTTTGTGACACATTATATATTTGTACTTAGTGTAATATTCATAGTTCAAAAAAAAACTATTAGACAATAATTTTTAATTAATAATGATGTTCAAATGTATTTAAAAAAGCATAATATCCATTACGAAAAATATATATTAATATAATTAGTTTTTCTTCTTTTTCAGTTATAAAATTATTGTTTCATTACTCATAATGTTTTATTAAATTATGTATGAATGTTTTCAAATATATTTTCATAATTTGAAATATATTTCCTTTTTATTTTTTAAATATTTAAAACGAACGTCAACTTCATGTAAGTCTATTGGATTATGCTAAAGAGCATAAAAAATATTGAATTGTATAGATGAAAAATAGATTGATGTTCGAAATAATTTATTTATTATTATTTTTATATTAATTATAATTATATAAACTATTATATGAATAGTTGTGTATTCTTTGGCCCGCCATTAGTTGTTCTTATTAATAGTGCTACATGTTATGACATACGGTTCCTGGACTATCTTTTCTTTTCAACCTGTCGAAATAGATTTTCATTTGAGAGTAGATTAGTCAATGTTAACTAGGAACCTGACCAATTGAAGATTTGTCAAAGTTTTTGCTCTCTCCCATATGTGACATTTTAAATTTCATTATGCGATTGGGATATAATTTGCTACCAAAATAAATCAACCAATGATAAAAAAAAGATAATGATTATAGTATGGTAGGTGATGTCTCTTCCTTTCCCTGATAGAAAACATATGAAATTAGATATTTCATTTTCTTGTGTGTCATTGTCTCGGCTGAATTCACCTCAAAGGAAGTATGAACTTAAATTAGATAGAGGAGAAAAATATGCTGTGAGCAAGAAGGAAAATAACTAATGAGATCTTCATTCTTGCAATGCATTCTTGCAATGCATTCTTGCATGCAAGTTCGATACTTAAATGCTGTTATGAAAATTGACGAGAGAGAGAAAATCACACACACAGAAGACACACAGATTTACGAGGTTCACTCTTAATTGGGCTACATCCTCGGGCGGCGGCTAGAGTTCTTTCTTTGATGTGGTAAAACAGTAAATGATCCAAGATACAAAATAACTCAAACCCTAGGGAGTTTATATATGGACTCCCAATACAAAATAGGAAATATAAACCCTAAGGCTGTCTAGATTTCGGGGGCTCCGCCCCCGAGCCCCCGCAGGGGGATCCCCCTAGACCTCCGCCCCAAATATTCGACGGCTGTGATGCGCAGAGGGTCATATGAGTTTCCACTGGGTTAAGATTCAAGGCATTATCAACAAATGCAAACTTGATGTCTTTGGACTTCTAGATTCCCTAGAATATGATGGCTTTTTTAACGCAAGAATCAAACAAATTTAAATTAGTTTTTAACTTCTCATCCTAGCACTGAAATTCGTTTGCCCAAAAAAAATGTATAGAAAAACAAAATATTTTCAGTGAGACAAATAATGCCTTTAATACATAATGTACCCTCTAACTAACGAGGTAAACAAATTAACAACAACTAATGAAATAATAGCAGTAATGATAATAATAGAAAAAAGTAAAGAAAACTTTAGTTATTTTGTTCAAAGATCTTTCTGGCACAGGTGAGTTTCTTTGCAAAAATGAGTTTTCATACATAGGATTTGCAAGTACAAACAGTCTAAAACGTTTTTTTTATCAAGCTTTATCTTGCAAAAAATAAGTTGTGCTTTGAACAAAGTAACTTTCCCACGGCGCTCCTAAACGTTGATGGTTCTTTGGAAATTTAATATTGTGAGTTATATTTTTTTTCGGTCAAGAGCACCCGATTAATTCGGTATTCGGACGAAAATACAAAGGTTAAATTCTGATCAAATTGATGATTTCAAAGTTTGAATCCGAGGATACTAGCATCCTCGTCCCTCAATTCGAGATAGAGAGCGCTAACCGTCTGGACCAACTAAACTTGGTTTGTGAGTTGTGACATTGGCAATATTAATTGCTTGGGTAACCTACTCTAATGTATGTACATTTAGGTGATTCAATGGGATGGTGGTGGCGTATAAGGGGTGGAAGACATTGTGATGTGGCCTATGATACATCTCATGCAGGACCAAATGAAAGGCTTCTTTTGCCTCTGCATCGTGTAGTGTAGTGCGGTATTCAATTGTTTCAACTCCATGTCAAGTTGGGAAAAAGCTCCAAAGGCCACTCAATGCAGCTTGCCCCAGGTTCAATCATGTTCTCCGTCAACTACACCACACTTTCCTTAGAGATCTCAAGTATAACCGAATAGGCAATTCCAACATCAAACAAAAGCTCTGGTTGAATCGATAAGGAAAGCTCGAATTTCAAAAGCATCACTATCGAAAGAATTTGCTTCCACGACTTAGGTTTGATAACATTATTTTGATTCATCTGTAAACCATGAAAGAAACTGTTACACTGTGAGATTTGATTGTTGCTTATGGTTTCAGTCTGCTGGAAGTAGCACAGAGAAGAATGCCAGGAACATATACATAAATTTTGTATCCCTCCACATATCAGATTATTCAGCAAAGTTTGCATGCTGTGTGCACTTTACTTTGGAATAGTGCTGCAGTGGACTTCAATGTATGTGGATGTTTGAAAGTGGAGGCAACAGGAATCACCAATATCACATTGTAATGTGGAATAGGCCGTATCAGAACTTGCACATATGGAACATATCGTATCTTTAAAGATGGATCGATGGTGTTGCATGCAGTAAGGGAGTAGGACCAGAGACAAGTCGTGCAAGGGTAGAACTCTGGAACTGGTAGTACAGCTGCAAAGTTATCTGGGCGTGGGGACAGCTTCCAAATCAGGGACACTGTTCTAGCAACTAATTTCTGGGGTCAGATATACGGCAATGAAAAAAGTGAAATGGGTAATAATTTCAAATGATGCAATGATGGATGAGAGATACCAAGAGACTCAAAATCAAAATGTCAATAATTCGCGAACCATTTTCTGCTGTAGTTTGAGAACTTAGCTTAATCATCATCTTTCAGGCGTCAAGTTAAACAGTGTTTTCATATAATAAAAGAGGTCTAAACTTAACTAAGTTTGGTTGACACATCTAGGTAGTAGGAGTGTGTCTCGGGTTGAGGGACGAATGAGTTAGTAATCACGAGTTCGAGCATCGGAGTTATCGGTCTTTTGGTCAGAGAAATTTTGTTTCACTCTTTGTTTCGACTCAGGATTAGTCATATGCTAATAGCCCTGTACACTAGAGGCTCCGAATTGGGTAAAAAAAAAAAGAGGTCTAAACTTGAATAGATCACAACCAACATCATATATGTGAAATTCCTCGTAATTGTTTTACAAACAAGATTCACATGACTGGACTCAAAAGACTTGGCTGACACAGTAAAGTTCAGATTAAAGCGTTAGATACATGCGCGCAGTCAGTGGATCCCTCACCAGGCTGCCATGGTTTCTGCCTCGGCCTACCAACACCTGCTGTGCAACCACATTGAATCAGCAGTGCGATTCTTGATCTCAAGGATGGCTTGACTGAAGTTTGCTTCTCTGAATGCTGAATAGATCAGTTGTGATTGTGTCATGCTGCATGTCACAACAAAAACAGAAAGAGCAAACAAGACAAAAAGGTTGCTTCTTATTTACATGGATGTTAATCTCTCATTATATTTAGATTTCTTTCGGTCAGAATTCAGAGATCCAGCTGTGTTGCATGTGCAATACAAGTGTTACATATAAACCCTAGTAAGTTATCATGGAAGTGGAACTACCAAAGACCAATTGCCACAGCAGTTAGTCCATGCACAATGTGGTACAGAAAAAAATGTGGATACTGAGTATTATTACACATTAATAACTACGAAAAAAGTATGTCATGTTCTTCCCGATGGTTTCTCTCATCAATTCAAAGAAGATGCTGACTCCCGCAATAGTTTAGCAATCATAGCAACAGCAAAGTTCCCAAGAAAAAGTTTTTCGAAGATAGAAATTCCAATGATACAATTCAAAGAAGGTAAATATTGGAGTTCTTTTTTCCAGAAATTGAGGTCAGAAAAAACTGAGATGTAAGTCAGTGATGTTTGACAATTGCTTACAATCAACCAACAACGTGCAACATCAGAGGTCATACATAGAATAAATACTTAAAATCAAATGAAAGACGGTCATCACTGTTTGCCACTGTCAAGTGTAAAGGATCCCAAGAGAAAGCAAGGTTGGATAGTTTGCAGGTTGCACTGTGGAGGGTATTTTAAGATGAAGAAGCTACACTTTCCATTAACCACTAAAACAGCTCGTGTTTACAACCTAAGATGCTATAGAGCCATAAAAACATAATTTTCATTAGCATTAAGCATGACACATGGAACCTAATACATGATAAATTGAGTTTTTTTCATGATATTTAGTTTTAATAATCAGTTAATAAATGCGGCAAACTTTTACTGCATTGTTATCTTATGCTTCAAGTGCAAAAGCAATTCGATTCAACAGTAGACATTTGCATGTATACGCTGTACCAAAGGTAAGATAGCCAACCTTGTTATGATCTTGGAACCATTACAAGTTACTGCAGTACTAAGGTTCATTTGCAAGCAAAGTTTTTAAAATGCATTCCCTGTTTGATTTACAGGGAGAAAGGATATGGAAAAAAGAAGTGAATCCAGCAGCTAGAAATGGGTTGTCAGACAGGTGGTGAGAATAATAGAAAGGACTGATAGAGATAAACAGGAACAAGGAGAAAGTGGAAGAGGACATATGGCAGATGTGAGGCATAGGGGAGAGAAAAGAACCACGGATGGAAAGTTAAGCACAGATAGAGAAAAAAATGAAGAATGTATACTTCCAGTTCCAGTATGATGTTTGGATGATAAGCTAGAGCAAAACTAAACATACAACTTCAGACATTGCATACAAAAAGATGAGCAACTAATATTTTATTCCCCATCTCAAAAGAAAAAATCCAAAGCCAATTTTCATGGGCATTAGCCTAATCAAGCAAAATAGAAGTGTAGCCAAGAGACCACAATTGAGTAAAAACTAAAATGTTGCATTTTTATTTGCCAGTTTGGTACCTTCAATTTTTTTCCCACACATTCTTAAAATGCTGAGGTATGTGTGGTGTGGTGTGGTATGGCATGGTAGGATATGGTATGGTATTTCACTGTTTCACCCAGATTAAAATGCCAGATGTTTTAAGTTTTTTTGCAACAAACTTAGTTATTTCTCTCCACCAATAGATTTAGTGAAAGAACAAAAACCATAGGTGTAGGAATCATAAGAAATATAATTCATAAAGGAGGTTCACGGAGTACCTCAGAGCGAACGTGAGGAACAGAGGCAAATGAGTCATTTCTATGAATAATTGGCGAGATGTTGCATTGAAGTGATTATCTAGGATGTGTACCTCATGGTCGCTTCAAGGAAATTGATGCCAGTTGTACACGTTCATGCACACAAACATATGTGTACCTCGTAGTCGTTTCAAGGAAATGCTCCCATAGGCACCTTTCCAATTTGGGTGCCCCAACAATCTCCCACCCAGATGGGTTGATCTTCATACTCTTTTTGACACTCATGATATAACAAATGAGTTGTGCAACTCACAAGTGCAAGCACAACTCAATGTAGGAGCCTTTGATTATGACATGTTAAAGAGACACAATCGCTCAACCGACTTGAGAGTCTATGCCAAGCCTTATTAGGGAAACATGGTTATTCAATCAATAGATGAATCAGACTATAATCTGATTAGAAAATATAGTCACTTTCACAATATGTGAACCATGACTCACATAGTTACTCAACTAACTTATGAGCTAAAAATTGACTTATATAGTTGCTTAAAACATCATATATGTCATTTACATAATTAGTTCAACTATCATTTGAGGAAAAGCCATAACTTACAAAGTTGCAAAAGCATTATGTACTCGAAGTGTCCCAAATTTATTTTGCATGCATAGCCAAGACATCATGTATCCTGCTTTGTGGTAATCTATTTCATACGCATACTATTTTCTATATAAGGATATGGTTTTTCAATTGCATACAAAATTTTCATGTGGCTCAAAACAAATCTTCATCTCTCCTTTATGCTTCCTAATAACTAATAGATTTATAGACTTACACCATGATGAAGATCGAAAATAGACTTCTCATGTGTTATGATTGACTTAGCATAATTGATATTAAATGCAAGCACTATGGTGAAGACTCTCACTGAAGAAGTGTATGCCTAACGTAACGATCCCAAAAGCACACTCATCACCTGATAGAATGTGCTTCTACAGACGCTACAAACTTACATATTTGACTTGACTATTGACCAATTGACTGATCAACATAATGAACATACCATTATGAAAGCCTATATTTACATCATTGTGGAAACCAATACTTAAATTCTAAGCATGACCTATGTCATGTGCAAGTTATCTCATCACAACGTTGTGTCATCACCATCTATTCTACCTACAAGATCAAATGCAAGGGAGGCAATGAACGATGAAACTCAATATGTAAAGGTAATAATAAATAGGGTAAAGTATATAAATAAAGACATAAGAGAGCATTATCTATCATACTGTCATCATCCTAAAGAGTAGCTTTAGTTACTTTCAGCCACTTTCTCTTTTCCTTTACTTTGCTTTACCTTTCTTTCCATGACAAAATCTCATCGGTGACAAGAACATAAGTTGCATCCATATATCATGATGTCCATTATCTCAGTGTTTAGTATATTCAAGATCAGTTCATTATTTCACTTAGGACCAATTCATTCTTTTCTATTTATCTTGATCTAAGTTGTTCAATCATTAGAATCAATAGTGATCCTTTATGAGTGCATAGAAGATTTGGTAAGCCCCGACGCTAGTATGGCTAGTTAGGCCATGCGGTCTCCCTTTGATCGAAATAAAATTCCATAAACAATATTACACAAGGGACTCAGTTTTTCCCCCAAGAAATTCAGTTACCTCACATCTAAAGTCCATGTTACGAGTAAGGATAAATCTCTTTGTTCGTCAGGGGGTCATCCTCTTCATGCATAAATTCAATCATAATCATTACATCTTTTAAGTCCTATCATTAGTTGTACTAAGTTATCATTAAAGCAATAAACCTACAATGAACCTCAATCAAATCAGTACAGTCAAACATCGATCACAATAGGACATCACACATTCTCTTTCAAGGGATCACGTCCCCCGTCGGAAACGGACACGATCCTTGTCGTATACTATGGGGTTATGCTAGTGAGCGGTCCAAGTTCAAGGTGACTCGACCCGTGTTTGCTCCAATTTCTAATTCATGCCAGTAGAGCATAGTCTAAGTTAGAGGGAAACATAGTTCGTGTCAGGCCATCTTTTACTTCAATATTCAAGCGATCTATAAAGGTTGACAAGGTCCGCGTCCAAGTGGCATAGTTCGTTTCTAGGGTTAAGATTTTGCACCATATACAATCCGAGGAACACAGCCATGTCAGAGACCCAACCCGTTTGTTTCCTTTCTTCTCTCTAGTGACGTCTGAGGAACGTGGCCCTTGTCATGACGCCACACGATTCATTTTTCGCCTTTGCTCGAATATTGTCTTAGGGACGCTACATGTGTCGATAACGACATTATCTGTCTCATATTCATTTTGTCGTTGATTCGTTGAATGCATATTGTGTTGAGCAGGGACATGGTCCGCATTCTATTCACTTCATTATGTATTTAGTGAACATGTTCCATGTCGTTAGGGACACGACCATATTCGGACTTTGATTTTCTAGCAGTTGTAATTTCGTCTCCATCTCGTAGGTCGATTAAGGCATATAATTAACTGTTATTTTGCATACCAATCATAGACTTCTAACACGGCAATAATACTCAAGAATCATATTCATAATTTCCTTTTCTTAAGTCATACACATATGAAAAACCCTAAAGTTGATACCCTTATTTACATACATTGATATGTAGTCGAACTATCTTCTTCTTTGCCCTAGATCGTTCTTCTCGCCCCCCCTCCAGTGATGATCCTTCTTCTTACTCCTCGTTGTTGTTGATTCTCGTCAATCCCCTTTCTAATCCATAGGAAAAGAGGGAGAGAGAAAGAAAGATAAATTGTGAGAAGAGATGAGGGTTGGGTCATATTTATAGGAAAAGAAAGTCCCCTTAGGTTAACTTTATAAGTTTTAATAGGATTGAGACTCTTCATAATTAAGTTTGTGTGGACTATAATCCCTTAGGATAATCTTGCATATGAATAGGAATCCCATGAAAAATAATTTGTATCAGAGTAGAAATCCTTAACTGATTAGGGAAATATTAGGATAACAATATGACTTTGACTCATATCTATCATTTTCCTAATCCTAATCATACACTATCTTATCTTTATTTTTATTCTTCTATTACTTATTTAATATTGAGGGTGTTACGCCTAAATTATTCCAGCCATGTTGATTTAAGTCTAGTTGGCTTCCTCTGTCACTTGACCTAAGTCCCCAGGTGCCAAATTGAGATATCAATATGGCTACTCATTGTCAAGCTAAATTGTCTTATTCAAACTCATGGGCAATGTTTTGGTGAACATAATTCTTGTAAATTTCTTCTGGTGCATTCTACACAAAGCCAACACATTTATGTCTCAAAACATCACTTTAAGCAATGGCTCGGTCAAGGGATCAACAATCATTTATACATGGATATGTACTCAACTAAAATTCACACATTTGCTTCATCTCATACAAACTTGTACTTGACGCTAATATGTTTTTTATGATGATATTTCTCGTCCTTTCACATAAGCAATGACGGCTTAATTATTATAGTGTAGGATCATCTTGTTCACTGCCATCATATGAAAAGACATTAGTGATGAAGGAATTGGTCCAACATGAGATCCTCTTGCACTACAAGTAAACAAGCTATATATTCTACTTCAATGTGGACAATACTATGTTGTCTTTCTTCTTATGCTCCATTTGACACAGAACTAAACATCTAGAGGTGGACTTTTCCTTATCAATATAATATCACTTGCCCAATTGGTTTTCATGCATATATCAAGTCACAAACTTCCTCTACGATAACTTGGCAAATAAAATATTTCTATTAACACTTGGCTAGATGTTGCCTTGGAATCGTTGTCAAGGCCAAATCACGAGGAAATGGGACACGAGACCATAGCCAAAATGCCTCATGGATATAGGAACGGAGTTAGGATTTCCAAGTGCTACTCCGTGGGTTTATTCAACTCTGTGGTTCTTGCGGAGGCATACTTTGACGATTGTGCACGGGATATTTTATAGATGTTTGTGATAAGAGGAAATAATTTGCAGAAAAATGAATTGTGCTATTGTTTTGTATAAATTAACTTGACTTATCTCAATTATAAGGAAGATTGTTTCATGTTAAAAGTTTTTTTATCTAATATTATTTTTTAATTATAACAGAAAAGCACTTTTGGGATGGGTTTGCATAGAGAAGAAAGCATGGTAATAGAGGGGAGGATAAAAAATTTTTAATAAAAAATATTTCAAAAGAAAAGTTAAAAATTAATCGTATTTCTTTTCTTAACTAACTAAAAATTATTTTCTAGTTGCATGGAGGGTAAAAAATTTTATCCTTCATTCCCTTTCCTCCCACTACCTTCTCCTCTTTCTCTCTCATTCCCCTCCGCGATATGAATATTATCGATTAGCTATTAGCTAGTAAAGAGTTAATTATTAAATTTAATAAAAATATATTTGGCAAATCAAGTGTTTGAATCGATTGATAAACGTAAAATGACCAAAAAAATATAAATAATTGTTGAATCTAGGATCCCAAGATTGGTTTTGAATGTCACAAATTTGTAAGTGAACTTAGTCTGTACTAATGAACTTGTTTAAGCTGATTTTTGTAACAGGACATAGACAAGTTCAGTACAGCGGTCGACCTGAGCTAAAGGAATGGAC
>LTAE01005903.1:0-18271 GCA_001647135.1 Pontederia paniculata | reverse complement strand
TTCAACTCATTATCCGTCCGAGTCTAATAATTTATCGAATAAATTTGGATTGAACATGAATAATTATCATATCAGATCAGACAATAAACACCACTATACTCATACCAAGTGATGCTATAGAAGAAACAATCAAGAGTCAAAATGGTAGGGTTAGCGAGCGAGAGAGAGAGAGAGAGAGAGAGAGAGAGAGAGAGAGAGAGATTGAAATGGACAGTAACGAAGGAAGATAATATCGTTGGTGGGTTTCGGGGTGAGGTTCATAGCTAATTAGTGGACCATTTTTGCTTTCTAAAAGCACCAAAATACAAATCAAAAGTTGAATCTTCTTTTCTTTTTCTTTTTTTTCTTTCATTCTACAACTGCACGCATACACCTATCAATCGATTTAATTTATAAAGTTAAATTAAGTAGCAGTAGCACCACGCACCACTTGTCTCCACTTCCACCTTCCTTCCTCGCTTTGGACTCTAAACACCATCCATCATACATAATTGATTGTTGATGGATCTCAGTCCATAATCTCAAAGAAGAGAAATAAATGCTTTATAAGTGTTTCATCCATAAAATATTTGCAATGCGATGCCAACAATTTCAGATAATTTCCTTTTTTTCTAAATAAATGTAATGCACTAATTAATTTTCCGAGGTCCGAGAGTTAATTGTTTTTTCAACAAGGAGTAGAATTTTCAGCTTTTTATCATGTTGTTTTAAATTTAATTGTTATTTACTTTTGCCAAGGGCATTCTCCTTCTCATGCACAACTTAGTAAAATCTAGAAAGGCCAAGAAAACAAATTAGAATATATTTTTTCCCGAAATCACATATTTTTTATTGTGTAATAAAATGTCTCATGGTGGGATTCTCGCCATAGGGGTATATTTATATTTATTTTACTTTTTTATGTACTAACTATAATTTTCTTTGTGGCAAAATAAAAAATAAAAAATGAAAAGATGCCTGAAATATATTATTATACATAGGAAAAAAACATACATAGACCAATTGTTTGGTTCACCTTCCATCTTGAATTAATTATTTGTTAACCAAAAGAATATGTTTGGTTGCCTCAAGTTCAGGGTTTAGGCAAACAAAAACATAGAAAAAAGAAGCATTACTTCATTCTAATAAGAAATTAATTGTTTCATAGCAGTTGAAAAATCTTTAAAGTAGGAAAAATTGAGTACGGCACATGGCTATTTGGATTAATATTTGTATAATCCTTAAAGGTACATTTTATTTTTTTAAATCAGATCTCGATGTTCTTGGCCATTTCTTATGCCAATATATAATTTGTGGGTCAAACCAAATTCCAAGCCTAACATATTAAATTAAATTACGTATGCCGCATATTAAAATAAAAAGAGCTCTTATATCACAACCAAGTTGCACAAAAACACGAGTAACGTTGCGGCGTAGAGTGCATAGAAAGCAAAACTAAAACATAATTTATGGAGCTTGCTTCATTGGAAATTAATCCGTTAATTAAAATATATACTGTAGTATTCATATGAGATAAGGCTAACAACAAGATTTAGGATAAAGGAAGGATAATAATATTAAAAGACTAGGGCTGAGCAAGACTCGGACCGACCCGGTTATCTCAATTTGGCCCGATCCAGATTTTTGAGAATATTCTCGGTATGAAACATAACCGAGTCAGGACCGAGTCCGATGACTCGAAAATTCGATACGATCTGGTCGGGACCGAGTCCGAGTTTAAGATACCCATTTTTTTATATTATAATATATAAATATATTATGAAATATATATGTACGTAATATTTATATATTATATTATAACTTTTTTAAAATATTTAATATATAAGCTGATTTTATTACTAATGCATAATAAAAAAGAGTTTATAGTTGGGTTAAAATTTGAAATATTTCTGCAACAATTTAATAATCCTGTGTTTCTTATACTAATTAATGACAATTTAAATTATCAATTCATCCCTCATTTTTTGTTAGTTACCAAATCTACAATGAAATACTACAGACTATTTTATTCTTAAAAATCTATTTTAGATGATCAAATTATTAATTAATTAGAAAGATAACGCGCCTTAAGATTATATATATCTATATTAAAATATAACTTTTTTTATTTTTCTAGTGATGAACAAAAAACATATCTTCCGATTAACCGAGAAGTTATATACAATTGTTAAAAGAGAAATACTTTTTTTTATAAAAATAATCTTCGTTTCTCAGAATATCTCTTGGTGAGATATATGTAAAACATAAATTTATCTTTTAAATTATTTTCTTAAAAAGTAAATTAATGAAACTTTTTTCAATTAATAAATATTATAATTTTTAAATTTAATTTTATATAATAAAAAAATAAAACCGGGACGACCCGGTTCCGAACCCGATCGGAACCGGGTTCGGATCCGAATTTTATTTCTTGAGACCTGGGCAAAACTGGGTCGGGACCGGATCAAAGGTGACCCGATCCCGATTTTGCTCAGCCCTATTTATTAATGAATTATGCATATAGTAATGTTATTATATTTAATGTGTGGACTATTAGCATCTTAATTCATTAATTTCAAAGTTTTGACTCCGCCCAAACATGAATCAAATTATAAAAGTGTTTCATTTAATAGCTATGATTGAGAGATAATACATTGGAATTAGAGAGTTAGCTAATCCGACCAAGGATCCTTAATTCGGATTATCTCTATTAAGTTTACTTAACACATTGCAATTAAGAATTATCAATTTTTTATTCATGTAATTAATGTCCAATGACAATATAATAAACAAATATATACTATAAGAATATTAAACTTGGCATCTTTCTTGATTTCTTAACGAAAAATAATAGAGGTGGGGGTATTGGCGGACGTCCTTTGGGGGATAAGAACATATCCATGGAGATGGATGGAAGAGGAGAACGAGGTTTGTGACCTGTCTCGCCTCCAATGGGGCCTTGCAAAGTGCTGTTGCTGAACCGTTCAAGAGCTCTTGCCAACTCCATTGGCAGACCCTGTCCATGTTTCATGACTGCCAAGTCTGCCATATATATATATTAATACGGGAAAAAACACATAAAACTCTCGTATTAAAATAGAATAGAAGTCCAATTCTCATTCCATTTGCTACATTCATATAGAAATATTTTGTGCGGGTCCTTTCTTTAAGGCCTTGTTTGGATTGAGGTATTAGGGGGAATAAGATGGAAGATGTGTGGGTGGTGTTAGTTAAATCGTGTTTGGGTAAAAAATTTTAAAAGTCATATGGTGTTTGGAGGGATGAGTCATACCTCCAAACACTAAATATTTTATTCCACCAAATTGGTGAAATTAGAGGGAATGAAACTTTTTAGGCAAAACTATTCCTTTAAATAACTTTCTAAAATTATATCATAGTTCATTTAAAATGATATGCTTCCTTATATTATTTTGATTTATGATAGAAAAATATTTGACTTGAGTTCATTTATTGGTTTAACTTTTTTTTCTATCTTATTTTATAATTATTTAATGCTTACATTTGTTTATCTTTTATTTATTCACATTTATTTTTCCTTGGACTAATTTTTTGTCATAATATTTTAAATCTATTGAATGTCATCATAATATTTTTTTTCAAATTAGTTATTTTTTATTAAATTTGAGATAAACAATTATTTTTATGATCATTTTTACTTTAGCATCTTAAAGTATTATCATTTGAACAATATTTTTTTATTTATGTAATTGTAATATTAATTATTTTCACTCTTTTTATATTTATCTATCATCTTCGATCTTTTTTATCTTTATTTCAAAAAAATAAAAATATTGTGAAAGAAATAAAATACATTGAGAGGAAAATAATACTAAAGATAAGAGAAAAAAACATATAAAAGATATAAATAATAATAAATATATAAATATTATAATAAATCAAATAAATATATAATATTATATTGATTAAGGATCATAATTAGTAATACATAATAAAGGGTATAAATGACTTTTATTTAAATTATTCAAACATGTCATGATTTAGTTTAACCCATCCATCACCATAAAATTTTATCCAAACATGAGTTTAATAACAATTCATCACACTTCACCACCCTCCACCACCCCACCTTATACTCCACCATCTCACACCACCCGTCGATTAGTTAATTGCCAAACAAAGCCTAAGTGTAAACATGATATTCAGTCTGATTAATTCAAATATATTTATGTTATAATAATGAGATTAATGGGGTGAAACACCCCTTTAGGTGTTTTACCGTGAAACACCTTTGTGATCAACCATCTATTTTTTAATATGTGGTTCAGATTAAAAGAGGAGAGAGAAAGTTGTTATATTATTTCAGTTAGGTGTTTTTAAGTTGTTTTTAATCTGAACCACATATTTTAAAATTGACGATTGATCATATGGGTGTTCCACGGTAAAACACCTAGAGGGGTGTTTTACCTCCATTAATCCCTATAATAATATTTTTTTTATGTCCAATTGATATTCAAGATTATTAATATTTTTATTATTCAGATTCATGAGAAAAAGTCAATTTCAACATTATATTTGTGGAAATTGAATATCGCCATTGTACAAATTATAAACTCTCTTAAAAGATTGTGTTTGAATTATATTCTTTTCACAATTGGATCATAGATTGAAGCCATAATGTTAATTGTGTCACGATCGATTGAATTCAAGTGAATTAAACTGAATTAAAAATTTGTTCATAATAATTTGAATATTTTCTTTCTTATTTCATAGCATTTCCTTTTTATTTTATCTAATTCTTTCATGTTTATTTCATCTTTAATATTCTACCATTTTCCATTCAAATATTTTTCATCTCTTCAATTTTTTTCTAAATTTTATTAAGAATACATAAATATGTTATTTCTATCGATTTAAGTTTTTAAAATTATTGCTAAAGTATTTAATTTTGCTTGTACTAAAAATTATTTTTTTTTAAATTGTTTTGGAGGATGTTGAGTAGCCTATCTAATTTAACAATTTTTTTTTCTTATTTTGTACTTTTATTTTACTGTTTGATTTTATTTTTTTATTTTGGACTTGATTCAGGTTTTTATTTGATTTTCTTTAGTCATCAGTGTAGGAGTTCAAACCGATTTGTTCCTATTCCAAGTTGGCTAAATTGGTTAGTTAGCACTGATTTGAGATTCAATACTTGAGTCAGTCCGATCCCGTCCATGGGAAGTGAGTCTAATTCCAAGTGTGTGCGGATGTGAGATCGTTGCCTCCACTGCTGCATTATTTCACGGATCCATTTGTCATGACAATTAACACAACACAAACATTGGCCATATTTTAGAGAGAGAGAGAGAGAGAGAGAGAGAGAGAGAGAGAGAGAGAGAGATGGAGTGGTGATTGGATTGGAGTCAAATGGCGATTGAGGGGAGTGACTCATGCTACCCCAACAAAATCAACCGTACCTTAGGACCAATTTAAAATTATGACACAAGAGAACAATAGAACGAGAGATAAATGCTCAATCTTTCTTATCTTAGCTACCATTTGGCTGTCAGAATTTCTCTTCTTCGTGTTCTTGATGAATAATTAATTTGACACATTGATTATGGATGGAGTAAAAATAATGGTAAAATTAAATAGTTAATTTTATATATAGGTTCCGAAGGATATTTAAATAAAATATAATAATAATAAAGCTAATATATTATGATAAATATAAGAAATAAATTAAATATTACAATAGTTAAATACTTAAAAAATATAATTAACACAATACAATAAAGTATATTTAAAGAAAAGATAAAGTAATCATTAATATCAAAATAGTCTTTTGCATAAAAATTATAGTGATGTAAACGAATTTGTATATTATGATAAACTTAAGTTAATAATAATATAAGAAGATAACCGAAACATGAAAAAAATCATAGTTTTATAATTATATTATTATTGAGTTACTTTAAAATTAAATTAAATTTATTATATTATATTTGAAATAGAAATAATCTAAGAAGATTAAAAAATAAGAGAGACCGGAAGAGGAGGGAGGGAGAAAAACCTGAATTTTTTACAAAGAAATTGATAAATTCAATATACTATAAGCAATTTTAAAATCTTAAGCTCAAATTTCAACACATGAATAATTAGAAAATAAAATTATTTTTTAAAACGAGTAATATCGAAATTTGAACTCATTATCTCTAAATTTGATATATGAGAAAAAGGACAACCCCATTCAGATCAATTTATCTGATTGATACATTAGAGTTTCATTTGATTGATACACTTCTTAAATTTCATATTTTGTTGAATTGACAATTAATTCGGGCTTAGGAATTTGTTTCTGATTAAGTTTAATGGTCCTATTTGGATTAGGAATAGAGTGTGAAATACATAGTTATTCCCAAAAGTTTGTCAAACACTCTTTAGAATAGAAATAACTTAGTCAATATCTCAATTTTTTAAAATCATTTCAAAATCTATGAAATAACTATCGATATTTCATAAAATTGGATTAATTCTATTACTAAGGAACCTTGAAACACAATTACTATTAGAATATGACAAGTGAATCTATTCTATGTTTATTTCTTTTAACTTATATTCTCCATCCAAATAGCCTTAGTTTACTTCGGGTATAGTTTAATAGGTGTATGTCAAATCTATCAGTAAACTAGTGTCAACATTGCGGTTGAACAACGTCAGACTCAGTGGTTGTATGGTCAGACGCCTGAAACACACAACCTCTTGATGAGAGCCACCAACTGATCATATCACATTATTTTCATATATAAGAAGGGCAGTTCAATTCCCACACAACCACCATCCCTGAACTTTGTGGCATGGAGAAGACTTAACAAATGCTATTGGTGCCAATTAATCCACCTCCTACTAAAAGCATCGTTCATAAAGTTAATGACTCCATTTTAGTTCACAAATTGATAATTAAATGATTCCTTGCCCTTTCTTTTGTTGTTGTTTGTATAAGTCATTTTGGATATTACTGTTTCAGAGCAAGTTGGAGTTCCAAATGGAATGGTTACTGCAAGTTCAGGTGGTTGAATTCAGGAAAATTTTACCTGATCCACCATTTGAACAAGTTCTGATTATCTCTAATGGAGCCAGAATTAAATATTACTAAATTCATATTTTTTCTCTGATAGTAATCATAAACTTGTTTCATAGGTAAACCAAAGTTATGCAGTTTATGCTTAATTTCTGTGGTATGAGCAAGCAACAACAGTGTGCACTCAGAATTCAGCAAAAAAAAATCAGACAAATCATGAATTCCTGTTCTTTTGCATGGTGAAAGGGATGAATTCCTGTTCTTATCCATCCCTTTCTTTGCTATATTCAGATATGAGCTTCATCTTTCTTCACTGGCTTTATTGTCACGCTTTGAATCCGCCGTCACAACGTCACAAGAGTATTATGTCATTTCACTAATTTCAATTCACATTCTATGATACAAGGGCTCAAAATAAAATTATCTTAAATTTCTCAAATATTTTGACAATGATCTTTACTAAAAATTTATTCATGCATCATGTACGTATAATGAATAGGACCAAGCCAGAATTATAGGAACTCATCAAAGTAAAATATAAAGATGTATGAGTAAGATGCTCGAGGGGAGTTCATAATACTCCAACTATCACCAACTAAATTTGGCTCAAGGGTTCCTAAGGAAAGTATGCCAAGTCTATGAAAATAACAAGAATAGTGAAGAATACATGATTACTCCTCTCCGATCTCTCGTACACACATAATCTAATTACTTTTTCCTTTTAAGTGTCGATGAGCATGCAAGTCAAGCATATCATCAATTCTTGAGAATAAAATTTTTACAAAATATAAAAAAAACTAAACACAACTTCGAATGAAAATTTAATGGTGAAATTCATCTTAAATGTCAAACATATGAGCATATCATAACTTATTTTATATCAAAGTATTTGCAATCCAAATGTAAACTTAAAACATGATATGTATGGTTCAATATCTAAGTGTCAATGACATCACCTCGTTTCTTGCTGAGTCCCGCACCATCTCTTCGATGAAATTATCATGTCATCACATAAGTCATCACATACTGATGAGTGATTTGCCTCGCTTAAGCTAGATCCACATCTTCATTAAATTATCATCTCACGCTCTAGGGCATTGCCCACAAGGTGAACAATCTGCCTCTCCGACGCGAGCTCAATATTTTCATCATACTATCATCACATGATGCAGGTCATCACCCATAATGTGAATGATCTGTCTCACCTACGCGAACTTCATATTTTCATCTATCATCATCTCACAATGCAAATCGTCACTCACAAGATGAGTGATTTGTCTCGCCTAAGCAAACTAATATATTTCTATTTAATATTATCTCACAATGCAAAATGATCGCCTAAAATGATCTGTATCGCCGAAGTGAGCTAGACACCTCATCCACCACGAGTCACCTCCTCACCCCCACCATGACCATCATCTTAATTTCACAATTTAAAGTCACATCCATAAAATCAATTTATCTCTTTTTTTTTAAACATTCAAAATTTCAACCTTCATTTTTAAGATCAAAGTCAATTTTCAGAAATATATGATAATATTTACTCTACAAATTGATGTGACCCGATTATATTTTTTTATATATATCGATAAAATATAGTATACCCCTAGTGCTAATTATACTTCTCTTTGCACATCTGACTAATTTAATGTACAAATAAAAATGGAAGATAAATTTAGGATTATTAGTTATTTGAGCTTAACTTGGGAGTTGGGAGTATACACTTATACCCATCAATTAAATTTAGGGTTATTAGTTCTTTTATACAAAAACGTAAGATGCCTCTAACTCGCTGACGCTCTGGTTCAGCAGAAAAATAAATGAGCCTGAGAAAGCCCAAATGAGTCTCATAAGTATATCCACATAAATTTTGCAAAAAGGCCAAGTTGCTAAAAGAAAGAAGTATTTATAAACTTTTCATATATATATTCACCTTTTTTTATTTTTTTTTCTCAAATTGTTGATTTTTCATTTCTCTCATCCCTAATGCACCTCCAACAAAAACAGGGAGAAAAAAAAACTAAAATAAGTAAAAAATATTGGGGTTATAGATTTTTTTTTAATAACAAATCGACCTTTTGGTTTTGGGACAAGGATTCCACCCTAAAAAATTACAAGCGTCCTAGGGGCAATGTTTCACATATGAATTCATAATATCGCCACGACGTTTTATCCCTTTTTTTTTCTCAAATTCATTTTTTGTTAAATAACCGTGAGTCCGATAAGACAAAAGACATGTAAAAAAAGAATTATATTATTCTCTTCGTCTCTTCGTTTATTAATTTTTTTTTCATTATTTCTTTGTATTCTATTCATTTTTTCTCGACCATTATATATTATTATGAAGAGAGAACTAAAAATAATAAAGGAAAAGAATATCAGTCATATTTTGACCCATTAAATGAGAAATATGAGTTGAGGAAACTCGTCTCCCTTGTAATAAGTTACTATAATGAGAATAATAGTATTGAACACATTAACGTGCCTTGAAATTTCGTAAAGGAAAAAAAATACCATAAACTTTGATATTTTAAGATAAATGAATATATTTTTTTAATTTAAAATTTAATTGCTTAAGTACATCGCAATTGAAATAAAAGAATTGTGTTGGACTCTTAATTCTCATGTTTATATCTTAGTATACAATATCAAACTTTGGGCCTTAAGGTTACAGGCCCACTACATGGATGTCTCAAATTAGCCCAAATAAGAGTGACATGGGCCTTCAATATACAAATTTAAGGACATATTAGTCCACATGAAAAGGGGTGTAAATCAATTTTTATGTAGATCCGTATAAATTTCTAAAATTATCACTAATTTTATGTTAAAAAAAGTGTGATTAATTATTCTGAATAGTTACTCCAAAAGTGTTTCAATGAATTCCTCTATGTAGGACTTTTGAAGTAATTGTTTGGTAAGAAATTCACAAGCGCACACAATTTTATCTTATGTATTAATAAAATGATAATTAAATTTATAATGAAATTGTTAAATATTGTTAGACTGTGAAAAAACAAAATTGAACAATATAAATTAAGCTTATTTATAAGACATGCATTTATATTTCAATTATCAAGAAAATAATATGATTTTAATTAACTGTTAATTTAAAATAATCTAAATAGGTAGTTAATTGCAGTGGGATGATGGATATGAATTGTCAAGCAAAAATAATTGAACCACATAAAAATCTCAAATACAGACTATTGAAGATCTTTAAATTTTATCTCATCTTAAAGCATAAATGATCTAGTCACTCATCATTGAACAGCACAGCACAAATTTTACAATGAAAACATATACAATCATTATCAATTAAAATGAGTCAGAATTCAAAGATTATAGAATGCTTTTCAATTATAAAGAGTTTGATGCTAACATTTTAAGTTGAAAATAAATTACTGTTGACAAATGATCTCCTGGAAACCAAAATAAGAGTGCTTATGTGAGTGTGAATCCCACTGAGAGTTGGTGGGCAAATGCATAATTTTCACAACATAAATGTCTGCATTTGTCCTCCAACATGCTATGCCATATATATTGCAGACAACATTATCACACCAAATGCATGTAGAGGTAGTCTTTTTCCTATGACTCAGCTAGCTTTTGAGAGAGAGAGAGAGAGAGAGAGAGAGAGAGAGAGAGAGAGTACAGCTAGTGTTCTTGGCAATAATAAGATTCTCTCTTCCATGTTCACTCTGATCATGCTCAATCAAATATCTGAGATGGATCTTTATCCGGTTGTGATTCAATTCATGTAAGCCTGATCAGGATTCTGATTGGTTTATACAGATATCTCAAGGTTCTGTTAAGGATCTGGTTGGAAATTTTATGACCAGGGAACTGCACAGCTGTTTCCTTCTGCATGACAAGCCTAATCCATCACTCTTCTTTAAACATGCCTGTTAATTAGCAAAGCCGACAAGATCGACAATGATGTGGAGCTAGCAGAAAGAGAACATGATCTTTGATTTGCCCTAGTACGGCAAGAAATATGATGTTTTTTTTGACTCGATGCTTTTGCTGTCTATGCTTTTTTTTTTTTTTATGTTAGTTGGGAAACCATTTCTGATCATAAGATTCTGAATTCATGTGCAGTTGATATCAGTAGGAAGGCAGAAAACTAAGTTTGTGATCATGCACCAGATAATGAATCTTGCAGAAACAGGAGCAACCACATAAATCCTATCATTGATCCAAAGTCCTGATATTTGTGACAAAAATGTGAAGGATGTGCATAAATCTTTCAGAAGGGCTGGGCATCATATCAAAGTGCAGGCAACACTCATCACAGTATTATGTGGAATTCCCATCACACTGATTAAGGGGATGAGCTAATGATGTCTTAGCACATCTGTCTCTTTTTCCCTGTCAATCATATATTTATGAGGAAAAAAATGAGATGTATATATGATCTTTAAATTAATTTGTTCATGTAAAACTATTTATGTTGATAGAGAAATTAAGACCGTCTTAGTAAAAACTAGTGATTGCCATAATCAAATTATTAGATGATCACAATCAAATTATTAGATGATCACAATCATGATAGTTCACTTTTAAGTAAGACAGCTTGACCACTCACAAGAACAATCAATGTCATTGCCAAAGATGGTGCACCACACATGGAATTTAAGATCATCTTAAATATTTTGGTAAATATGTGGCTTGAACATCCTAGCTTTTGAGCATTTTAAATTAATGTTTTCATAATCGGTCGGAAATTCCAACTAGGTCCCTGTTAGACCTATTGGATCGGGTCCAACCGGATTAAACCAAATTTTATTAAAATAATAGTATTAATATAGCATAGTGAATACATTATTTAGAATATATAAAATATAACAATAACTTACTAATCATTAGATATAACATAAAATATTATTTATTATATGTTTAAAAAGTTAATGCTTATTTAAAATAATAATGATTAATAAATTATTATTTTTATTCATTATATAATAGTATTGATGTCAAAAAAAATTCATTATATAATATCTTATTTAAAACGTTAATGCTTACTTTAGATTTTTTTTTATTTTCGTATTTCACCTTCTTGCTTTTCATTTCAATTTTTTTTATTAATTCTTCTTCTATATTTTATTTTGTCATTCTATTTTTCAGTTTGCCTAGTATTTTTGTTTTTTTTCTTCTTTTTTTTTCTAAATTCTTTCTATTTCTTATAATATTTTCTACCTTGATTTGAGTTGAACCATTTTTTAAATTATTATATTATAAAATTTAATGCCTACAAAAATCATGATAATTAACATATCATTATTTACATAATATTAATAATGTTATATTAATTATTTTAACCAAAATTGTTGCTAATTTAACTATTTTTTTACTTTAAATTCTTTTATTTCCATCTCTTTCCTTTTTTTCATTTCTATCTCTTTTCCTTATTTACTGTCAACTCATTTATTCTTATTTCTAATTTTGCCTTTTTCAATTATTTTTTCTATAAATTTAGTTCTTACCAAAAAGTTATGTCGATTATTCTTATACTAATAATGATATATTACTTATTTAATTCAAATTATTGTTACTTTCCTATTATTTCACTTGATTTTCATTTATTACCATATCTTTCCTTTTTTCCCATTTCTTCTCCCTATTTAATTCTTTTCCCTCTTGTTTCCAAATTTTGTTTCTATTAATTATTTTCCTTTTACAAATTTTTTCTGCATTATAATTGGTTTTTCTCAAATTTGAGTTTGAACCAATTTTTTACTGCTTCGTCGATTCACCGGTTTTTTTCGATTCAAATCGGTTTTATCCGGTTTTATATCAAAACCGAGTCTGCAATCAAATTGGACCGGACTGTTCACCGGTTCGTGGTTGACCCGGTCGGACCAGCTGGTCCGGTATGATTTTAATAATATTGTAAACATGTTTACCATAAAGTTAATACTGCTACAATTTTTTTGGCAAACAATGGTTGGACCTTGTCTATTGATATTTTCTTGAAAGGATAAACCTCCTCCGGACCTCCTTAATTTTTTATTTTTGGATATTTTAGGCTCATATATCAAGAGATGATCACTTTCCTTTATAAAAATCTTTTAAATGAAACTTATTATTTCCACAAATGAAAATAATTTCAATATTCATATACATACATACATACATACATATAAGATAAAATGAATGTACAACTCAATTTTTAACTGTACATTACAGTCAAAATCTTAACCGTCCATCAAGCGTAATGCACACTTTTCATTCTAACTACTTCCTCTAAGTCCGCTCTCTCCCTTTGTTTATCTCTCTCTTTTGTGCTCTCTCTCTCTCCTTTTCTCTTTTAGCGTGCATGTCAAATTCTTCTCTTCCCTGTACGATGTCCCTCTCTCTCTCTCTTCCTTGCTCTCTACCTCATCTCTCTCTATCTGTCTGTCAATTTTTCTCTTCCCTGCTCCATCTCCCTCTCCCTCATTCTATTTAATTTGTGTTCTTTTGTCCTTTTCTCTCTTGCTCTCTCTACCTCACCTATGTACCTCACTCTCTCCTACAACATCCTTGCACGAGAGCCAAGGTGCCTTGGGCCTCTTGTTGTCTGAGCAGATGCGTGCAAATTTGTCACGAACTCGGCGTGTTGTGTGCAAGGCAGTAGGCTCTTGCGCACCCGACGAACAAATTTTATGATCTCGGAGATGCATTTTTTGCCTGCAAGAATGCTTAAAAATAGTATCCTCCATCCTTTTTTTCATCTAACGATCGAGATGGCTGTAATTCACAGCTCAATCTATGAGTTGTACGCTCAATGTCCCCATATAAATATATAAAATACACATATATATATATATATATGAAAATTTAAGGAGGCATAATGCATTTAGTAAATTGACTCATATGATTGAAGAATATCACTTAATTTAAGCAGGTTATGCTTAGTATGTTTATATATCATTTCAAAACAACACTAAAATAATTCCTTTTGGATTAACATTAGTAGTTCTGAAAAACATTAATCAGTACAATTAACAATAATTGTGGAATTTTCCTAATAACTTATTTTCTATATTTTCCTTATTCTTTCCCCTATACTCGATCAACATGTGCTAAGACTTAATGTAAATACCAAAAAAATGAGTCAATTTCTATATCGTTAACTATTTAGGAAACCAATTAGATAATCAATTTTGGTTTTACATGATATCAGAAGTATCATATATTTTCTTATCCATATTATAATGTGAGTTTTTTCCTATTTAACTGTGTCATGCAAAGATAGGCCTAGTAAATATGATCCTAGATATAAGATTAAGTTCTATTCAAGAATATTTAAAAGCTCAAGCAGTAAAATAATAAATCAAGTGTATAATCTAGATGACGCCAAGAGGGAGGGGGGGAGATTTGAATTGGTATATTAATACTTTTTATCCTAAATTAATTTTATGCAAAGGATGCAATCACATATTAGATGCAAATAAAAAATTAAGTGCTAAGAAGGGAAACAAACACAATAGATTTATTGACGAGGTTCAGCCGAATTCTTGGCCTACGTTCCCGCTCCGGTCTTCTCAAACTCGAGACCTCCGGAGATCACTAGTTTTCCTTCTTCAAGGGCAAAGACTCCCTTACAACTTTTTTTCTCCTTTCTTTCTTTCAAGGGCAACGAGAGAGCATCTTAAAATTAAACTCACTCTTGAACACTCAATTTACTCACTTCTATTCTGAATTCTCACTAGAATGCTCAGAAGTAGGAACAATGACTTCTCACTTTTGCTCTCAAGTTCTCTCATGTTAATTTGCCAAAAGTTAATTTCCCAAGACTCTTGGGACTGTGTTTTTTACCTATACACAAACGTCTAATATCTCTCTCTCAAAAAACTAGCCGTTAGTGAAAGTATAATACTCTTTACCTACTCCTTGGTCGATTGCTTCTGCTTCATCGGTCGATCGCTGTTTTGGTGAACTCATTCGTAAATATGTCGTCTGGTGCTTCGATCGACCATCGTTCACCTTCGGATGTCCGCAGTCACGATCTTCAGTCTTTGTTCCTTCTTCTAACTTTCATAGGTCGTCCATTGCTTTCTATTGAGCACATCGGGCGACCTTTGTTTTCTTTAAGTTTCTTCATCAAGTTCCGTCGGCCGTCTACTGATTGAATACCAATCCTTTGGTTGACCTATCTTGACTTGAACACTTTTCTTCAACCATTCTTAGGTCGTCTACTGCTGTCACTCAGAAACTTCGGACGACCTTTGTTTGGCTCATGCCTTAGGTTGATATCTTCTAAGTCTTCATCGGTCGTCCACTGATTACTCTCAGATACTACGGACGATATTTCTTTCCCTTGTCATTTATCAAGCTTACTTAGGTCGTCCGCTGATTTCTTATGAATCTATCGGGCGACCTCTGCTTCTTTACTGACGCATTTCGGCCGCCCAGTTATTCTTTGATGAATACTTTGGACATCCTATCTTTGCCCTCTCTCTTCGGTTTTCTAATCATTTCTCCCTAAGTACTATGGACTACCTTTCCCCTTATTTATTTTTTTGACATTCTTCTTACATGCTTTGGTCGTCCTCTGACACTTCTCAGTTATAGCGGATGACATCTTCTTTTCTTCTGTCAACTTCTTCGATCGTCCACTTATTTTACCCAAATCATTGGACGACCTATCTTGACTTTACTTTTACCAATGCACACCTTTGGTCGCCCACTTATTCCACACTGAATCTTTAACTAGAGCCTTTTGGTCGTCCACTGATTCTTTACTGAAGACTCCGGACGACTTCTCTTGACTTCACAACTCCTCGACTTTTCTTCTAAGTACTTTGGTCGTCCACTGCTTCTACAACGCAAATCTTGGACGACCACTCTTGCCTTTATAATTTGCTTCAGACTTTTTAGATCGTCCACTGCTTCCATACAGATAGCTTTGGACGACCTTTCCTTCATCTGGGGTATTTCGATCGTCCATTATTTCTATACTAAAATCTTTGAACGACCTCCCTTGCCTTCACCTTAAAACAACTTCATTCATTTTCATCATGGGGCTTCCACTCAATCTTGGAGCGCCCGTTCCTTCATCCGTTGTACTGCAGACTTTGAACCTTCAGTTGCTCATTTATTTTCACTTATATACACCGAGCGACCTTTCTTGCTCAATTGTTCGGTCTTCCATTATTCAACCTCGGTCGATCATTCAGTGCTTAGCTTCATATTTTCAGTTTTGGCTCCATACTTCGGTCGATCTCTTCACATCCTTAGGACGACCACTTCATACTTAGGATTTTTCTTCCATTCTCCTCTGTACATAGGTCGTTCATTCTTGAACTTTGGTCGATCTATTACTAACTAAAAATAAAAAAAAGATTATGTCTTCTACACATCAAATCAAAAATCATTAGTACATGCTAAGCTTCCTCATCGATTGGTGATCCTCAAAACAATCTTGAAATTCTAGATTCAACAATCCCCTCTTTTTTTATGAGTACAAATTACTGAGGAGTGTCTTAGGGTTAGTTTAAAAAAAATCACATAAAACCCAACTAACTAGAATTGCTCCCCCTTAATCATGTAACTCTCATTTTCAAGCATTTCTCCCCTTTAACACATGCATATCTAAGATATACAAATCAGAAACACTTTGCATTTCATTTTAACAATTATTACTGAAAATCACACTTCAAAAAATATCACAATTTAGAGAATATCTTTGCATAATAGAAAAACATAGTCATTTCATTTCTGAAACACAAAGTATCATACATACACAAATTTTGTCTACAATAAGGACCTATCTATCTATTTCTCTGTATCCTTATTCTTCTTCCTCTTGAAGTTTTTTCCAAACTTCTTTTTAGGAAGAGGAGATGTTGAGTCAGAAATGTTTTGATCCTTGCTCTCAGTTGCTTCCTTGGGTGCATTTTCTACTTCATCTAATATGTTATTTACTGCTTCTGTTAACATATTGTTAATGTCAATTCCATGCTTTATAAACAGTTCTTGAAATTCAGGTTCCACTTTAATTGTTAGTTCCTCTTCTTCTTGTCCATCTTTATCAACTACTACTTCAACAGTGACTTGACCAGTTTTAACTTCAATAGTGACTTGGCCAGTAGTGACTTGACCAGCTTCAACTTCAGTAGTGACTTGGCCAGCAGTGACTTGACCAGTTCTATTTCAGTAATGATTTGGCCAGCTTCTTTTTCTTCTTCATGATTACTCTCTTGACCAACTCTAACTTTTTGAAGATCAACATCTTCTCCTCTAGCATCAGCTTCCCCTTGTCCATTTCCCTCTTATTGATTATCCCTATGATTTTCTTTCATGATCCTTCTGACCCTCCTCTTGATTACCAACTTGTGGTTCATGGTTGTCTTCTTCTCGGGGTTCACTCCTCTGATTTCTTTCTCCCTTTTGTAATCATCAAAAAGGGGAGTTCCATAGGGCTCATATCCTGCTGCCTTCATGAACCCTTCCACTTCTCGCCAATGGCCGCTGGCTTGGTTATGGTGAACGACAACATCTTTACTGAGCTCATTAATTTTCCTTTGTTGGACACTGATGTTCTATAACAATTCGAGGGCTTGACTCAGTTGGGTTGACATTGTGTTGAGTTGGGTGGACATGGTGTCCACTTTGTTGCATAGTGAAGTCCACTCTGTTGAATCTAGGATCCCGAGAGTATTTTTGATGATCACAAATTTGTAAGTGAATTTAGTCTGTATTGATGAACTTGTTGAGCTGATTTTTGTAACAGGATATGTCAAGTTCTGTAGTTGATAGGTCAACCTGAGTTGAAGGAATGGACGACCTGTGCACACGTAATATATATCAGAAGAACTACATGTGTGCAGTGGTCGTCCTAAGCATATGAAGCGGTCGACTAGCATTAGAGGAAGAATACATGTGAAGAAGAGCAGAAGCATGAAGGAGAATATATGAAGAGGGATCAGAGGTTGACTGGTCGATCAGAGATGAAGGAAGGACAACCGGAGTAAAAGGTTGAACCGAGGAGGTCACCCTATGATGAGGAATGGGCGATCCAAGACAACACCTTTCAAATCAAGGTTGGACGATGGGCGGTCCAAGGAGCAGTGGACGCCTAGAGAAGACTTAACCGAAAAAAGGGGTTTCGGCTGAGCAGAGGAGTGGTCGTCCGAAGGGATCAAGGTGGAGATAGTGGACGACCAACAGACTATCAAGGCTGAGAGTGGACGTCCAGAGGGCTCAGGATGGAGACAATGGACGACCGAAGCAGAAGGCAGAAGGATGAGTGGTCGACCGCAG
>LTAE01005902.1:0-27042 GCA_001647135.1 Pontederia paniculata | reverse complement strand
GGGAGCCTTCACCCTTGAAGAAGGATATAGTGATCTTCGAAGATCTCGTGGGAGAAGACCGGAGCGGGGACGTAGGCCAGGAGTTTGGCCGAACCCCATCAACAAACTTCGTGTTTGTTTGTGTTGTTCGTTTTCTCTTTACTCTCTTCTGTGTTTGTTTATGTTTGCATTTACAAGCTTCCGCTGATAATTCGTTTAAACTAAGTAAAAGAGAGTAAGATTTTTAATACCAATTCACCCCCCGCCCCCTCTTGATGCCATCCAGATCCTACACTCATAATTCAAAATATAAGATAAATAAATAAATATATATATTTATATATTTGCATCATTTAATTGATGAGTTAAAAAAAATTATGGAATGTTGATTTGATATATGATGTGTGGTGTAAACAAAAATTTATTAGGAAAATATCACTTATATGGACAATTAATAATTTTCCATGCATATGAAATGTTATCATGATGAATGACCGCATGCAAGTTAGCATGTTCATATTGTATGAATTAATCAAAGACATTCACTTTAAAGAATGAAGGTAAAAATTTATGGTTCAATTATCATCGTCAATTATTGTCGATTGATCATTCATTTAAAAAAATGCCTTTGAAAAAATAAGATTATTCAGGATTGGTTGATACCAAAATTAAGTGAGCTGATATAAGTGATATTGATAGTTGTCTGTGTAAAGTTATTGAAAATTCATCAATAAGACATTAGAAATATAGCATTACTCATAATTGGATAAACAAAGTGCATTTCGGGAATTGTCATATTGAAAAGATAATTGATACATCATCATTTAGATGTTATGCATATTAAAAATATATTTCATAATGTATTTAACACGTCATGGGTAAGACAAATGATAACATTAAATCGAGATTGAATTTAAAAGAATATTGTCAACATGAAGAGTTAAATCTCATTCCTTTATCAAATGGTAAGATAGTGAAATCAAAGACAAATTATACTTTTACAATGGAAGAGAAGAAAATTGTTTGTCAATGTGCACAAGAATTAAAAATATCAGATGGTTATGCATATAGCGAACTTGACTAGATGTGTTGACATGAATGAGTTACGTTTGCTTGGGATTAAGAGCCATGATTGTCATATATTTATGGAGAGTTTATTTCTGATAGCATTTTGTACCTTATCAGATAAAATATGAGAGCCCCTTACTAAATTAAGTCTTTTTTTAAAAAAATTGTGTTCAACAACTCTAACGGTGGATAACATGAAATAGTTGAAGAAAATATTCCTATTATATTATGTAAATTAGAGAAAATTTTTCCACTATGGTTTTTTTATTCGACGAAATATTTTCCAATTCATTTGCCCTATGAAGCTCAAGTAGGTGGAGCAGTTCAGTATATATAGATGTATTCGTTTGAAATGTAGCTTAATAAGCTAAAGAAAATGATTAAAAATAAAGCTCGAAGTTAATTAAGGATCGATCTATGAAGATTATTTGACTCAAGAGATATCACATTTTTGTTCATATTACTTTGAATCTCATGTTAAATGTGCAAGAACAAAAGTTAGTCGCAATGATAAAGTTGTGGAAGAAGCATCATCTGAACATACATTGTCAATTTTCAAACAACATGATCGACCTTATGGCAAACCAAAAGTACATTGGTTAAATGATGAAGAATTAAAGTCCGTAACAAATCGTGTTCTATTGAATTATGAAGAAGTACAATGTTACATCAAATGAGTAAACAATTCATATTTTATTTGATTAGCATATATATTTTAAATGATGAAGAAGTACAATGTTACATCATGTGAGGAAAAACTTGAAAGAAGTAATCGTAATCAACAGAAGCAATTCAAAGTGATGATGATGAAGTTTATGACAAATTAAAATCGTCAAGAAGGCAACAAGGAGGAGGACGAGGATGACGAAGATTATTGATGTGTGTAATCAAATTTATACAGCTAAGTTACTTCATTGCAGTTTCTATTTCTTTCATTAACAAGATCTTATATTAAGTTTTCTTCTGTAGATATGCAACATGTATCACACCAATCAGTGCCTTCTTTGCATCAAGTCTTTGGTAAAAACATTCAATTGTCATTTACCTCCTAGTTCATAATGTGAACTTGTTAATATTCTTTTTTTTTCTCAAGAACTTGTCAAAACATACAATGATGATCTTTATGCAGTGGACAAACTTTACATTTTTTGCTCTCCACGAAAGAGGAGGAGGATAACGATGATGACGATGATGACAAGGATTATGTGTATAAACAAACTAATTACGACAAAAGTTTTAAGAATTTCGTATAAAAATTGTGATGCAAATTATTTGTCCTATGTTGTGTGATTCTTACTTTATCAAATTATATTATGTGTGTATTTATGTGATTGTGATTTAATTTTTTTATTTTTTTATTTTTTTCAAATTTAGGTAGACTGCCTCAGTTGAGGCGGTCCTTCTAGACCGTCTCAAATGCTTTTGCAACCACGTTTTCACGGATCACTCGTTTTCGCCACTTGACCGTCTCAAATTTAGAATTTGAGCCGATCTAAACATATTAAGGTGGTTTTGATCATCTCAAATTTAAAGTTTTGTTGTAGTGGTCACAATGTAACTATTATAAATTTTAAAGTAAAATATTATTAATTTGTTGAATATTATTATGCAATCATTTGATACGCCTTATGTATTGATTAAGTCAATATACTATTTAAGATATTTGATAAGTACTAAGGTTGTCAAAAACTAGTTTTAATACTTAAAAACTTACGTTTTTACGTTTCTAGGGTCCCAAAACGAGTTGACTCGTTCTAAAATCGGAAGTAGGGGTAAAATCGGACGTACCTACGTTTTAACTCGTTAAATAGTGTAAAATCGTTCATTCTTACGAGTCAAATAGTGAATTCGGCATTTTTATAACAAATGTTGACTATTGGGATTTTGGTTAGGGTGTTGCCAAAATGGGTTGGGCTGGAGGTCATGGGTCCAATTCCACCAATGACAAATATTTTGTTTGCAATTTCAATTGTTGTCTACTTATTTTTCTCTGTTTTACCTTTTGTTTTTTTTTTCTTTCATCATTTTCACTATAAGTTTTTTCCTAAGTTCTAATCATATTAAAAATTTTAAAACTATGATATTATAATAAATTGAAATATAATAGCAAAAAATAGTTACACTAATATAATATTATTGAAGTGATTTATAAATATTAAATTGCTCATATTTTTTCTTTATTATTCATTCTTTGGACCATAATACTTAAATAAAATTAAATAATATTAGAACAATATATTGTAAGGATGCAATATTTGATTTTATATGGAAATTATATCGATGATGCCAACAGAATAAGAATACTTAATAGAAAAAAGATATCATATAAAGAATATGGTAATTATTGTATACATTTATTTATTACTAAACAAAATTTATGAGTTTAACATATAAATTTACAAGACTTTAATTGAATCACTCTGTACCTTAAAAAATCTAGAATGTATTATGATTGTTGAACATTTTATGAACTTGTGATTAATGACATTTGATATATTGAGTTATCATGTAATTTTAGTCTTTTTAGATATATTATCATATTTGATATTATTTTTATATTTATTATTATTAAATTAATATTATATCTAAACTCTAAATATTTACGTACCGATTTTACGATACGTATCTACCCCTAAAACGAGTTTAGGTAGAAACTCGAACTTGACAACCTTGATAAGTACTATTAATAATAGCGACAAATGATTATAATTCAGACACTTGAAAGGTCAATATTTAGAATAGCTACTAGTGTGTTGAAATTCATTTTCAAATATATTTTCAAAATATTTCAGTATATTTACTATTTATATACACTTATTCTTTTATACCATGTGACTACTTTATTATTTATTATTATTTTATTAATTTATAAATCATTTAATTAACTATTTATTTATTATTTATTAATATTAAGATCGTTAAAATAAAAAAAAAGTTATTTAGTTTAGGATACATATAATAATATAATAACACAAACTATTTGGATAATTATTTATATGTTTTAGTCATTTTATATTTATCGACTAATTCAAACGTTATATTTATCAAATATTTTTATTAAATTTAATAATTAACTCACTACTAGCTAATTATTAATTTTTAATTGATACCCACTATTAATTATTTAAGCCGTAAATACATTAAAATATAGCCTATGAATATAAAATTAATAAAAATATAAAACTTCGAAAAATAATATAATGTGAATTTTGGAGCTTTGAAACAACTGTCCGAAAAATATTCGTACTCAATCATCCAAGACCATTTTGGCACCTTACCTTAACAACGATTGGTGGCTAGGCTTAATTGTTCAAGTGATAGCGACTTGAAATCTTTTAAAAGAAGGATGCATGATCACAGTTCAAAAACATTAAAACATAATTGTAATATAGTAATTAATAAATCTGGTGATCTCAAATTAAATTTTATAATGTATTTCCAATTTACTTTTCTATGCTATTAATAGCCAGGCTAAAATCCCTCACATGTTCTGCCCCTTCCTTAAATCACCATTTCCATGTGCTTGTACAACCCTCAAACGGCATGATCCCTTTCCTTTTCTTCACCCACCCCAATTTTTTTCTATAAATAAATAAATACACCAATGGAAATTTTGGATTCGCACTGATTTATTCCAAAAGCAAAACAAAAACAAAAATAAAAACAAATCTTCTTTGATATTTCATATAAAATAAATAAAATTATGTAAAATTATAAACAATTTTATTTACGAGAAAAGATGAAAAAACTTACTAATATTCCCATTTCTTTTAACTTTGGTTTTTAACGCATACCTGTAAAATAAAAACAAAAAAGTGGCACTACATTTTTTTTCTTATGCTATAATAATAATAGAAAAAGGTCCATGTCTTTATACATATATCTCTCCGCCTTCTCTCTCTCTCTCTCTCTCTCTCTCTCTCTCCAATGGCGTCGTTTAGGATCAACCGTTGGACCGCTCTCCGCTTCCTTAGCCCCCTCCCCCTCGTCCTCCTCCTCTTACTCCTGACAGAGTCGCCGCAGCTGGTCTCCGGCGACAGGATCGTCGTCGGCGACAGACACATGTGGAAATCGGGCGTCAACTACACCGCCTGGGCCGAAAGCCGCCGCTTCTACGTCGGAGATTGGCTCGGTCGTCGATCTCTTTTGCTCTTCTTCTTTTCCTTCCTGTAGATGACCCTCATCGTCTTGAGCAAATCTACGAATGGTTTGTGTGCAGTTTTACTCATCGTTTAATAATTATGTACTGCGCGCAGTGTTTTACTGGGAGAAAGGGATGTACGACGTGTTGGAGGTGAACGCGACGGACTACGAGCAGTGCGCCGCCGGGAACCCGTTGTGGAACTGGAGCCGCGGCGACAGAGCTGCCTACAACCTGACGGAGTCGAGGCAGTACTACTTCATCTGCAGCAAGGGGTACTGCTGGCAGGGCATGAAGATGACGTTTTTCGCCGAGCCTCTCCCGGTGCAGAGCCCGCCGCCGACGCCGGAGCCTTCCGGCGCCGGTTCGTCGCTGCTCGCGACGTGGACCGCCGGCGCTCTCCTCCGCGGTGTGCTGCTGACCGCTTTATCGTTCGTGCTGGGCCTTTAATTTCTAATGTGCGTTTCGTTTCGTCTCTTCTTTTAGGTTTTGGTAGGAATTGCTTGTTAATGTTGGGTTTTATGATTAAGCAGAATTAGTATTCTTTGTGGAAAAGAAACTTCATACTTCATATGGTTATTCATGTATTCTATTTTGTTCCAAATTTGTGTCAAGAATTACTTTTTTTTAATGCGATTTTGCTATGAGTTCTAATTAATTTAGTTCAAGAAACTATAGTTCTATCATTACTTTTGTTTTTGTCAAAAAATAATAATAACTTGAACAAAACATGTGAGTAGAAGGAAAAAGAGCGACATGATAAATTTTTTTATTGGATGATTCAACATTAATATGCTACATGAAAATTGGAACTTGGATATCCATTATTAAGGGTATTTTACTATGTTCAGTTTAGCAGAAAAAAAAGGTACGAAGGGAAGGAAAATTATGAAAACGATAATGAAGATGAAATGATTAAATGACAAAGGGAAAAATAATAAGTTTTATTGGATGGATATATTTTAGAGGTTAAGAAATATATAAAGTAAAATTTATTCCATACATGTGGAAGACCATTTTAGTTTGTGATGAGGTGAGATGTTCCTTTAATTTTTAACTAAAAAAGAACCATTTATGACGCTCATCGCAAAATAAATCACTCTCTGTATGTATTAAAATCTGTTCCACGTAGTCTTTATTTTATATAATTTTATAAATTTAATGATGGTGTACTCGGATATATTATGTACCCTGACTAACAAATAGTTGGATCTGAAATTTACGGTAGATCTTATTTAAGATTATTATTCTTTATTTATTTTTTCAACGGTAGATCTCAGATCCAACGGTTTGTTAGACAAAGTACATGATGTACCCGGGTACACTATCACTATATATATATATATTTAATTATATAAGATCAAAATTGAAAATATATTTTAACTATATATATTTTTCTCTCTTTGAACGAAAATAAACTATTGAAAGAAAATGAATAAATAAATATTTTTCTTTGTTCCATTCTATTTATATTTAAAATACAATTAAACAAGGTTAAATCATTAATTTCATTTTTTTCTCCTCATTTATCCTATTTTTACTCCCAATCATTTGGTGTGACGGTAAAAGAAAAAAAATGTAAAAGTAATTCTAAATGTACCAAATATAAATAAAAGCCTCCTTTTTGGAGTTTTCCACTTCCTGATGCATTCATGGGATTGCTATAAAATGTGATGACTAATCAGTTCCAAGTATTCATACATTTTATCAAAAAAGAAAAGAGTCCATATGCCATTGCTAAACAGAACATCATTTGTGCCCGATTTTGCCATAAAAGAAGTAAAAATGAAGGGATTTGGGACATGCGTGTAGTGCATGCATACAGTGTAGGACTAAAATAGATTACTTGTTTAATGAGTATATCAGATGTCTTTGCACGTGGAAACTATATTAGTATGTATTTATTTTTTTAAGAAAATTGTCAAGGCAATTCAAGCTATCAATGTACAATGTGTATGAGAGATGTATTTTTAAATTTCTTTCGCTTTTAGTTAAGACAATAATAATATGATTTAATTTAAGGTAAAAATAAAATAATATTAATCTAAAAGTTAAATGAAATGCTCTTCGATTAAGGAGATGGATGAACATGGTTCAAGCTGCTACAAATATAAACACAAATGGCTCTTCAATTCATTAAGCATGTATTCCATTTGATATGGTATTAAAGTCCTTAAAGATTCATTAATTCATAATTAATTAATTAATTAATTAATGCATATGTGAGGTACTAATTTAAGATCATTTGATCTTGGAGCCCAAAAAAACTTAAAGCTGGGTAGGATAGACTCTAAAAATAAGGATAAAAATATAATGTACTTTAATTAAATTTGATTGATACACTTAATTAGTAATGGTGTATTTTGAAGTGAGAGATCGAGAGCTAGTAGTATTAAGTTCGAGCTTCAAAATCTTCAATTTGATAAGAAGAATACCATTATACCTTTTACCTCGACTTCGAGTTAGCAAGGTGCTAGTAACCTTAGATGCCGGGTGCCCAATCGAGTATTAAAAGGATAATATAATTATTAATAATTTTTGATAAAAATAAATTCTTTAAAAAATGAATTCATCCAAAGTGATTTATTTTGTTGTTGGTATATAAGTTTTAAATGAAAAGGGCAATGATTTTGAAAATATAAAACATAAGACTATGTGAGAGACCAAATAATTTTTCATGTGCATAAAAACGATAACTCATTTTCTAAATTTAACTTTTTTATCAATAGAAAAATATTTTTTTTTTCAATTGATCAAATTTATTTTATAGTACCAAACAATAAAAAGTTAAGAAATTATTTTTCAGAAGAAACTTTATTCTTCTTTCATTACTTACAATGATGTTTTCCTTTTTTATTTTGAAATGCCATAGCACTTTCGTATATACTCATTAAGACGAAGAACATTAATCTTCAGCATTAAAAAACATCATATAATATGCACTTGATATTAATTTATTGGTTATTGGAGTCACAGTAAAAAAAATATTTCGAATTAAATTAAACCTAATATTAATTAATCAAATATCTAAAATTTTCGTCTACAATTACATTAATACATTTAAATTTGATTAATTACCATATGGCCCATGTATAATGAACCTCCATCCCGCCTTCCCTACACCGCATTGGCCACCCGCGTCGGCGGAGCCTCCATCGCCTCGCCGAGTTCAACCGCGTCTGCCGGCAACGCCTTCGCCGCATTGTCTTGACCCCGTCGCCCACGCTGCCGGAGCCTCCGCCGCCGCCTACGATTGCCGATCGGCCTTTGCCTCTCTCGTGACTTCGACTACGTCGCCAGGACCGCCCTAATCCTCCGCCGCATATTGCGGGCGAAACCGCCGCCGCCGAATTCTCTCTCTCTCTCTCTCTCTCTCTCTCTCTCTCTCTCTCTCTGTGGAACACCATCTTGACGGAAACCCCTGAATAGATCATCCCTTCGTCGTCGTTGAGGTAATCCAATCCGTTCTCTCCTATACATTAGTTTTTAGCAGAAACTTTTGCCTTCTTGAACTGTAATATATGCGTTCTATGTAAAACAAAATGCCGCTTTTGTTTGCAATCTGTGCTTCTCTATCTGTTCAAGGAAAAAGTAATGGCTATTATTATTTACCCTTTCTATCTTTCTTACTCGTTAGGGTTTATGTTATCTTTCTGAGGATTTTTTTATTTTCAGGATTTAGATGTAGGCTTGGACCCTCTGTAAATAAATGTGGTAATTAAAGATAAGCCCATCCTATGAACTTAAAAGCTTTTATAAAGAAAATGGCTAGATTTGATACTATATAGGAAACAAGCAGCAATGGAATTGATGCGAAATTTGAATGAAAATGGTGATTAAAGTATGAAGGTCTGGTCAGGAAAAGTCTAAGTTCAGAGTGACAAAAATCCATTGATTCAAACAATTTAGACAAAGATGTATTTTGAAGAAGAGCAAAATGCCATAGAGACAGCCCTTTAGGACTTAGTTTTAGATTTACTTATAAATAAAGTTTTAGATTTAATTATAAATACACAAAAACCCAAGCCCAAGTCCAAAAGGAAAAAAAAAAAACTCACCCGATGATGCTACTCAAATTTATTTGGAACTAGGCTGAGTCAGAATTTAATTTTCTTTTGCTCCAACCTGACCCGACCTGATATTATTGTTTCAGGTCGGGCCATTTCTTTTCTCAAACCCAACCTGAGTGACCCAATATCACCCCTACATGGAAATGTAACTTCCTGAAGTTTTGTTGGACTAATGTGGAATCGCAACAGATTATGGAGACCTAATGGTACCCTAATGCTAAAAGTTAACAAGGATGTCTACATCACAAGTGCAAAGGATAAAGTACTAATCAGTTTGTGCAGCCTATTTATATTTTATAATGCACTTCGTTGTTACCATTTTGGCTTTGTAAATTATAATAATACTCTCCATTTAATCCCCTCCAAAGTTAAGTTTACTTTCCATGTTATAATGCAAACACAATCATGGATATACATCTTAAGTACTATGTAAATTCAAGATATAAAAAACCTATTGTGATTCAAATTTTTTGAATTGTCCGAGAGGCAATCAATATCCAGATCTACTAATACATGACTTATCCTTCCAAAGGTGGTATAGACATTAAAGGTTCATCCCTCTCCCAACCTATTGGGATTCAAATTTTGGATTAAGGGAAACACATTCATTTTCAGATAAGAAACATGGACCATTATTGATCCTTGTTATTCACAATTTGAATGAAAGCTGAAAGTGGTTTCCCCATCCAATTAATTATAATTATGATCTCTTATTTTCTTTATAAGAAGTATTATCTTTTACTAATCAAGTGAACTCCCTTACTTTCAGTTGTAAAATACACTTTCCGACACTTCTGAGTCGGCACTTAGCAAGTTCTTTAAGATGCTAATAGGTGCATTTAAATTTTGCCAAAGTTATCTCCACATGAGGATGTTTTCATTTAAAATCTTATATCCGAACTAATAATTCTTACACAAGGGATTATTATTTCTATCCTTTCTGTTATGAGAAATACACGAAAGAGAGCAATCACACACAAATTTACGAGATTCACCCTTAACTGGGCTACGTCCTTAGACGACAGCTAGAGTTCTTTCTTTAAAAGAAACCACGGGCGGCTTCACGTCCCTAACTATTCGAGCGGTTGTGATGCACATGGTGGTCATATGAGTTTATCAATGAGTGAAGATTCAAGGAATTATCAACAAATCTCCACCTTGACTTGAATCATCTTCAGAATATAAATCTGTCATGCTCTGCCGCCAACCCCGTCGCAGGGCTACTGCCAATTGTTTATGTTTAATAAGTCCAAGCAATGTTGGAACTTGCTATGAGGAACTGACTTGATGAACATATTAGCTGGATTATCTACAGTACTGACCTTCTTCATCTCGATCTTTTTCTCAATACGGATGAAGTGATATCTAACATCAATTTGTTTAGTCTCATGATGAACTTGATCCTTGGCCAGACATATAGCACTCAAGTTGTCACAATGCACTGTGGCTTGATCTTGATGTAGTCCAAGATCTCCAACTAATCCTTTCAATCAGATTCCTTCCTTTACAACTTCTGTCAATGCCATGTATTCTGCCTCAGTAGTAGACAAAGTAACTAAAGACTGTAGAGTAACCTTCCAACTAATAACAGAACTGCCCAAAGTGAAGACATAGCCTATCATTGATCTCCTTCCATCCACATCTGCAGCATAATCTGAGTCAGAATAGCCAGCAACTAAACACTCTGTATCACTTGCATATATGAGGCCAATATCAAATGTTCATCTCAGATACTGAAAAATACGTTTCATTGCCTGCCAATGTTCTTTTCCTGGATTGCTCATGAACCTACTGACAACACTAACTGCATATGCAATGTCAGGTCTCGTGCACACCATATAATACATTAAGCTTCCAACTGCATTGACATAAGGAACACGAGATATGTACTCCTACTCTACATCAGATTGTGGTGCGAAGCTCATGGAAATGTGCACATTTGAAGTTAATGGAGTGTTGAGGGATTTTGCTAAAGCCATACCAAACCTGGATAAAATTTTTTGAATGTAGCTTTTCTGAGATAAGAAAAGTTCATCCTTTATGCGATCCCTGACTGTCTCCATCCCCAAAATTTTCTGAGCTGCACTCAGATCCTTCATGTCAAACTCCGAGCTGAGGAGTTTCTTCAAATCTTAAACATCTGATATGTACTTGGCAGCAATGAGCATATCATCAACATACAAAAGCAGATAGTGGAGCTGTCCTTCACGTTCTTGTGATACGCACAACAATCATAGGGACTTTTGCTGAATACCTTACTCATCATAAACGTATCAAATCTCTTGTACTATTGCTGTGGAGACTGCTTCAGCCCATTTGAAGACTTCTTCAACCTGCAAATTTGGTTTTCCTTTCCAAGAATACGGTTGACTCATCAGAATGTCTTCTTCGAGTTCTCTATGTAAGAAGACAATTTTCACATCCAATTGCTCAAGCTCCAGATTCTGATGTGCTATAAGGGCAAGCAGCACCCTAATGGAAGTGTGTCTGACAACTGATGAGAAAATCTCATTATAGTATATTCTCTCTTTTTGACTGTAGCCTTTAGAAACTAGGCGTGCCTTATATCTTGTGCCTTAAACTTCAGGACTTGAAGTTTTTTCTTGAAGACCTACTTGCAGCCTACAACCTTGTTGCCTTTTGGCAACTTGACCACCTTCTAGTTTGATTCTTGTATAGAGATTCCATCTCTTCATCCATAGCAACGATCCACTATTTTGATTCTGCACATGAGATGACGTCCTTGTAAGTTGATGGCTCTGGGGACTCCACCTCTTCAGCCACCTGCAATGCATAAGCAACCATGTCCTCAAAGCCCTATCGCTTAGGAGGACACACTTGTCTGCGAGGACGTCCAACAATAATAGACTCCTCTTCTGGTTGCTTAGCATGCTTATCTTGTTTTGATTGATTAACTTGATGTGGTCCTCCTATATCATCCTCAACTGGAGCTACATAAAACTCCACTTGTTTGTTGACACTCTCAGGTACTGCATCGACAACCTCCACCTTCGGTTGAAGCATTGAAGCCTCATCAAAGGTAACATTTCTGCTGTGAATGACTTTATCTCTGAAGGAGATCATATTCTGTAGCCTTTCACTCCTGCTCCATCTCTCATAAACACTCCTTTGGTCATTGGCTCCTGTTTTCCTTCGCTGACATGATAATATGCAGGACAACAAAAATCTTTTAAGTTAGTATAATCAGCAGAATTTTCAGATCATACCTCAATAGGAGTTTTGAGATCAATTGCAGTCGTTGGGCTCCGATTCGTCAAGTAGCAGGCTGTATTAACAGCCTCAGCCTAGAATGCCCTATTCAGGCTAGCATTAGAAAGCATGCATCTTGCTCTCTCCAGAAGCGTTATGTTCATTCGTTCTGCCACCCCGTTCTATTGCAGAGTTTTCCTAATGGTGTGGTGCCTAGCAATGTCTTCATCTTTGCAGAACTGATTAAATTCAGACGAACAAAACTCCAGACCATTCTCTGTACGAAGACGCTTCACCTTCTTCGATGTCTGATTCTCCATCAGAATCTTCCACTGATTGAAGGCATTGAAGGCCTCACTCTTTATTTAATTAAAAATACCTAGGTCATCCTTGAGTAGTCATCAATCACAAAAATGAAGTATCTAATGCCTTCTAAGGATGAAACACGAGAGGGACCCCAACAATGGACACGGATGTAGTCGAGTGTCGCCTTCGTTCTATGCACTGTCTTACCGAACTGAAGTCGGCATTACTTGCCGAAGACGCAGTGCTCGCAGAAACTGATTTCATCAATCTTCTGGCCTCCTAGAAGATCTCGTTTGCTGAGGATGTTCATCACATTTTGACTCATATGTCCGAGTCTTATATGCCACAACTTGGACATTTCTGAATCTGATGAACTGGCTACTGTAACAATGTCACAGACTGTTTTGCCTTGTAGTATATACAAGAACTTGTATTTGACTCTCTTCATGATGATAGTATCACCTTTTGTGACGGTGAGAATACCTTAGCAACATTGATCTGTCATCCTTTAAAAATCCAAGGCTCACAGTGATATCAGATTCTTCGTTAATTGCGGAACATGATGACGTACATCTGTTAGTATTATCACCTTATTGTCATGAATTCTGATTTGAACAGAGCCGATCCCAACTATCTTGCACGATACATCATTGCCCATGATCAACCTTGCGGCTTGAGTCTCTGGAGAATTACTATAAGCCCTATGCCGAAGTTCACGAGTATGTAGACTTGATCTTACTTCTTCTAGACTTACAGTATCATTCCCGACGATCATAGATTGAACAAAATTCTCAAACGAAGGAGGGGAGGGAAACTAACAAAAGTAGGACAACATCTTCATTATCAATCTTCACATCAATATTCCTTAACTCTATCAATATAGTATTAAGTTGATCAAGATGTTCCTTTAGAGGAATACCTTCTTGCATGCGGAGGGTGAACAAACGTTGCTTCAATAACAAATTGTTGGTGAGGGACTTCTTCATGTACAGACTCTCAAATTTCAACCACAAACCTGTCGTCATTTCTTCATCGGCGACCTCGATTATCACCTCATCCGCCAAATACAACAGAATCATCGACTGCGTCTTCTCCTCACGCCAAATCTTCAAGATCGATCTCCTTTGATTTTCCTTTTGTGTCGGTCGCCTTCGATTTGACCATCGCGAGAGGCGCTTAGATGCCCTGTTGCTACAAAAGCGCACACATCTTAATCTGCCATAGCCTGAAGCTATTCCGCTCGATGAGCTTCTCGATCTTCACGTTGTTGGACGTCATCTTTTTGTCTGATCTCGATTCGCCGACGAACCCTAAGGCTCTGATACCAGTTTGTCATGAGAAATAGACGAAAGAGAGAAATCACACGCAGAAAAGACACACAAATTTACGAGGTTCGTCCTTAACTGGGCTAAGTCCTTGGGCGGCGGCTAGAGTTCTTTCTTTGATGTAGGAAAAAATAATAAATTATACAAGATATCCCCCTAGACCACTCCTCAGGCTCGCTGACCGGTCAGCGAGACCCCCGTGTGGGACGGGCGGCTTCGCCGCCCCCAATTATACAAAGTGTTGTGCATATGGGTTTATCACTGAGTTAAAATTCAAGGCATTATCAACACCTTCCTTTTTTTTGGATCGCAAGATACATCTTTTATTAGCGCCCATGTTAACTTGGGTACTCTAAATTGCTATCTAATTTCTATGTATCATAGACAAGTTAATGTATCCATCACTAAGCTATTTTTTGCTTGAATAGCACATCTTGTGGCTAATACTATAAAATATATAACCATGAACATCTCTCGAGACTATTATTCTAGCATTTAAACAGAAATACTTAGAACATTTGCTTTGTGAATGAGATGTCATATGTTTGTTAAATTGTCTTTAAATATTTCCTGTCCTCTTAATTCTTGAGCTACGAATAATTTTCTATATGTTACCACCTAAAACCTGCAGTAGTTACCATCCATCAAATGGGCTCCCTTCAATTGGTGTATGTCAAGCTTCTAGCCACCAATTTCCTCTCTCTTGCCATCAATTCTCGGTCCATACCTCCCATCTTCACTCTTTATGGAAAGTCTATCAAACGCATTGAGACAGTCGGTGTAGTTGTCTCCTTGGAGCGCAAGGACAAGTTTCTCAAGTTTCTGATCGATGATGGCACTGGCTGCATCCCATGCATCCTCTGGCTCAGTCACCACTTGATCAGGCCTTCAAACGACTTTGATTTGGAGGCTGAATTTGCGCTCAAAGAAGCAAACATGGTCCAGTTGGGGAAGTTGATTAGAGTAAGAGGGAGGATCACTGTGTACAGAAGCCTCCTACAGATCACAGTGAGGGATGTGACATTGGAGCAGGACCCAAATATAGAGGTTCTTCACTGGTTGAACTGCATTCGATTGGCCAAACACTGCTATGATGTGCCTAGGTGAAGCATAAGTTCTAGTTCTCTTGAATGCATGGTGAGAAGCCAAATGTATGCATCTCATTCTATTAAAATAATTTATTTATATATTTCTAGTAGCAGTTCTTTCCTATGCGTTATGTTTTAACAAGGTTATCAATTTGTCAAGAACATTTCTTCAATGTGACAGTATTATAACATTTTGAAGCATCTTTCGCCTAATTTTATATTGTTTACTTATTAATTTATAAAATGAATTGGCATTGTTCTAGTCTCAATTTGTTTAGAATGGCATTTGATACCTAGAGCTGCAAGAAAGAGTAATGGATTTCAAACATATTGACATGTGAGGGAAAGGATTTTTTCCAACTTCGATGCACAGTTAAATGGCAAATAGCATGAAACCTGTTCTGAATAGATTGTGAGCTCTCATTATTAGCAATCACATACTCATCACTAATGGTTAATTCGAAGGAGACAAAACCATTATCTATTAAGAGTATCATAGCGGAACCTGTTTCTGACATTGAGTAATACATTTTTTTTATCTAGAAGTAAGGTCAGAATATGAATTAGGCATTGAATTTATTCGATGTATACAACTTATTATCAATGTGACACTTTTGCAGTTTCTTTTAATGTTGTTCTACTGTGACAATACATGTATTAGCACTCTTGTCATCTCTTGTTAAACATAAGTAGTTACATAAAGGCGCCATTTGGTTGCGGGAACCAGGGCCAGAACCAGCTCTGGTTCCCGCTAGTTCTGCCAAACTCAACGCTCCAAATCCCTATCAGTTCCTTAGCAAGAACTTGATTGGTTCTAGCAAATGGCTAGAACTATTTTTTTTTGTTTTTGTCCTTATGCATAGGCCTAAAAGTAGGTCCACCTACTTTTAGGCCTATATATATGATTTAATAATTAGTGTATATAATTATATTATTTATTATATATTAGTAAATCATAATAACTTATTTGTTAATAACCATATAAAAACTATTTAATTATAAAATATAATAACTTTTGTTACTTTATTTATTATTCTAATTATATTATAATTTTTAAAATTGTTTAATAAACATATAAAAATCTAAAATTACATAATGATCTTATTTGTTAATAAATAATAATTATCTTCATCATTAGTAAGTAAGTTAAATAATTATTTCGATGATTATAGATTATTGTATTATTATAATATTATTACAATTAGAAAACATTTATGTATTTTTTAAATAAAATACTTTAACTTTAAATTAAAACTATTGAATTAAAACATGAATTTTTGTACATAAATGATAGTGTAAGATTAATTTGATATATTTTTATATCAATTTTTAATCAAATTATTTTGTTATAAATAAATAAAAAACTTTGTAATATGCTTAATTTGATATTATAAATAAATTACATTCGACGAGAGGTCTAATGAATTCATCAAATCTAGATAATTTAGTATTATTAATTATTTTATGAATATATTAAATATCTTATTATATTAAGTTAATTATTTTAAATATAATAAATTATCATAAATATTATTTTAGTTTAATATTTTATTTTTTTCTTCTCTTTTAGTTTAATAAGATTATCTTTTCTTCTCATTTAATCAAATAAAATAATTTTAAGTTCTAGAATTTCATCCAAACATCCGTCGAATTAAAACATCTAATCAAGTTTTTAGTTCTTCATCATTACACTTTTTTCATCCAAACACTATATCAAAATTTATCGGTCTAATCAATTAGTTCTCGAGAACTACAAGGAACTTAAGTTTCTGCATCCAAACGGCATCAAAGAGACAAGGACCCATTCTTTTAATATTTAAAATGAAATCAAGAGTATATGCTCTGGATACTAGCATTATCATTTTGAGTTTCCATTAATCCATAATTAAAAACCTGGTCTTAGTCTTTATAATCATTGTAATATATTTTATTTGTTGAGTTGTTATGTTTAAAAAAAAATGCAGGTTTGTAATTATTTGATAGATTTGCTGATACTGTGCGTCAAATTGTAACATTGAATTTTTAAATTGGATGTCGTATAGATACAGTTAATGACCTTTTCATGCATTCACTTATGGTTCTTTAATTGTCAAATCAAAATTTGTCAACCTGTTGGCAAACTCAGAAAGATCCTTCGACATCTTTCATTGAATATCCTTCCTATTGCTACTGTGTCTTTTGAACCTCAGTTAACGAGTAGAAATTTTCAGCACAAAGGCGACAAATGCCACAAGTCCATGATATTCGACTTTCAGAATATGGTTTTTCTTGTTTAGCTTTCTAGTATTGGCACATAAAAAACTGCAATAAGGAACTCTAAAAAATACTGCAGTAAGGTATTTCTGAAATGCATCTATATCTTCAAGGGAATCCAACAACATAACTTTGGCCTAAGGTCTGAGGTGTGTTCGTAGATCATGTGATCACTGCATCATTGAAGGTAAAACTACTTTGGCCTACTACTGTTAATATATTCAACAGGATAAATTTGTCAATTCTCTGTTGATTGAAGCCTTCCTAAGTAAGACATTGTTACTACTATGTTGTCCTTTTAAGAACTTCACAAGATGTAGGCATGGTCTTGCATGTTCACTTTGACAAAAGTTGGTTGTAGAACATTATTGAAGTTGTATGAGGAGAAGTATGATTAGGTTCTAATTGGGGACACCCACTTTTGCTTCAAGTTTAATAGGAAGGTCCAATAATCAAATAGTGCAACATGGTAAAACAAAAATCAATCTTTTTTTCATAGTAAAATTGTTATTCTAACAGAATCATTCACCAGACTAGAAAGTCAATATACAATGACAGGTTAGGATTTATTCCTTTGTTGCCCTTGTCTTGAATGTGTGGTGCTGCAATATGCTACCTTACCGTCACCTTGAAGGAGATTAAAACAAGCTTTCTTGTAACAAAATTCACATGCCTGTGAGCAAGAATTGAGTAGGTATTCCTAAACTTCAATGCAAGACCTGGATTCATATAGAGAGAATACTAGAGGAGATGCAACTTGCAAGAATCAACTTGAAGGATTAAGCTACTTCAAGGTTTGAGGTATACTTATAGGCTAGTACATCTTGATCTTTACTTGGAAATAAACTCTTATTGGCTCATATTTGATGAACTTTTTCATATTTATTCTAGCTATACATTTTGGCACCATAGGCTCACTTACAGGTAGTATGCCAGTTGATCAATAAGCATTGCTTGCCTTTTGAGACAATATTGCCAGCTATTTGAGCCAGTATTATCAGTTCATGTCTCAATAGATTGGCTTTGTTAAGCCACAGTATTCTTCTATCATGTCTGTTTTTGCCCATATCATATGAGGAACTGATGATTAAAGTTTATTCCTTCTATGATGAAAGACAACTGTCACATTCTGTTGTCAAATATGTTATCAATTATTTTTGTTGATATTTCTACAATAATTGGTTGTAATTATGGAATAAATGAAGTGTCATGAAGTTCTGTAGCAAATGTCTTCAATCCATTTGATTCTGACGAAGAACTTGAGACAATATACTTAGGCAGTGTTTGCCAATCGGAACTAGGTTAGAACCACTACCTAGTTCCAATTAATTCTACCAAACGACAAGACTTGCACCATTTTTCGAGGCAGAATTAAAAGGGTGGAACCAGGCATCACATGACCTGTTCCACACCTTCTGGTTCCACCATTTTGGTGGAACCATGTACTGTTGAAGAGAGGGGGGGTGAACCCTCTCTCCCTCTTTTTTTTTTTACGTGATGTTCTTTTTTTCACATTTTTTTCCTCCTTTTTTATTTACATTTCTTTCTCTCCTCCCTCTCGTAAATATTTTTATGTTTATTATCTTTATACTTTATTTTAATTTTAAAATTTTNATTTTTTTCCTCCTTTTTTATTTACATTTCTTTCTCTCCTCCCTCTCGTAAATATTTTTATGTTTATTATCTTTATACTTTATTTTAATTTTAAAATTTTGTTTTATCTTTTCCTCTCTCATTTTTTACACACAAATTATTTTTTATCTTAATAATTTATTTTAATTTTGATAATTATCTTTATTAATCAATTCAATCATTTAATTATAAATGTTAAACTAACTCCTTATTCATTAATTAAAATAATAATCTATTTGATTGAGTTAATTAAATTTAATCTTTATTATATAAGAATTTATAATTTAATATTATTTTATTTTTATTACTTAAAAAAATATTATATATTTTATTAAATGTTTCAAAAAAAATAATTATCATATTTTTAATTCAACTTAATATATATCCATCCTAACAAAATATATTTTATCATCCTAATTCTTATATTCTATCCAAACACTCATTAGAACTAATCTATCAAATCAATATTTTATTTTTCATCATTACATTTTAATTCATCCAAACATCATTAGAATTAATCTATCAAATCAACTATTCATGTAGAACTTAAAAGAACCTAAATTCTAATTGTCAAACTCTACCTTAGGTCACTAAAGCTTCACCAATTCCAATCAAAGCTTCATTTTCTCATTTTAACGAGCCTTCATCATTGCCTTTATATTTAGGCTTTTCAGTTGTTAAAAAAGAATTTCTAGAATGATTTTGAGTAAGGACCAATCTTTCCAGGAATTGGAATATTATGTCATGTACATGGTATTTTCTTTTTGAGAAATACAAGGTTAAGGTTTTGATAGCTAGATCACATAACTATTTGAAGATTGTTGAAGAGGTGACTGGGTAATAATTTGAAAACCTTTTTCACCTTGCGTTAACATGGAGAGCAAGGCACATCTCGTGGACTCATATAGCTGCTATGCACATCAGGTACGACCTTAATCAGGTGTCTTTGTTGTAGGCTAAAACAATGTTCCCATTAGCCTAGGTAATAAGCAAAGTTCTCTCAAGAGTTTAGTAGTTCGTAATTTTTGTAGAATTAGGACCATGGTTATGAGGCTTTCTTCTTATGTGTCTGTGCCACTTTGAGGACTCTTGCAAAGTAAAGATGACGAGTTCATAAGCATATGGCGACCATAATGACTTCGAGTATGATCACTATTCTAGACTCTTTGTTTGATGCATCTTTATTGTTATCTATCTCAACCAACCTTATCTGAATAGCCAATCAATGTTAATATGATTAGCCAGAAAGAATACATTTCATGCTCAACAAATCAACTTTGTCTAAGATAGCAATTTGGAACCTAATTTTAACAAGGGCAGTCAAATTCTTACAGAAACTTACTGCCGATGGTATGATGATGCACTGAAACATGTTTCTTTTTAGGATGAAAAGCTATTGGGGGAGTGGGGGGCATTTTTATTCTGAAAATGGAAATTAATCAAGTCTCGCAAAATAGACCTTCCTACCAAGTCATAGGTTCAAGAACATCTTATTTGATAGTAATTGTTTAGTTTATCTGATATTTTGAAACAAATGTGTGAATCTTATTCTACTGTGAACAAGTATGTCCATGTGGAGCAGAGGCAAATATTAGGATTGTCAACTCTGCCATATTTCGAGCCTCATAATTTTCCTTCTGATCTCATAAGTGCCAGCGTGTTTTATAATGTATTTCGGGTAGTTGAATTAGTTTTCTATATAACAACTTACTACAATTTCTTTTGGTTTTCTGACATCAGAATGAGAAGGCGAAGCTACTATCTCCTCTCTGATTTGTACAACTTGATGAATGAGGTGAAGAATATGGTTATGGACATGGGTTCTGAGATTGAGAGGTTAGTAGCTGTCACGTTTATCAGGTTTGGCATGTCATGCCTGATGTTTTGAGACCTTTTTAGTTGGTTCTCAGTGAACTCTCGCTTCTTAAACAACTGTCTTTCTTAAATGCCTCGAGCATTGAGACTGGAAATATTTACTTCTAACTATTATCTGCTCAGGTTTAAAGAAGCTCAGATGCAGGAAGGATGTTAAATGTGAGTGAAGATATAAATGTTCCTCGGAACATCAAAGTTCACATTTTTATAAGTAATAGTTATCTTGAAACAAAAGATTTGATCAGTTTCTTTATCATTCTAAGAGTATCAAGTGATTAAATCATCTTACCCTTTCTGCAAAAATTACATGCTTGCTCAGATGTCTTTAAAAGTTCAGTACCTTTTTTTTTTCTTTGATTTCGTATTGAAGTTAAGTATATGTTAAATGGATAAATTGATTCTTGCATTATCTCTTGTGAACTTACATTTTTCTGGTTATGTGCTGCTGAGATAGAATTTTAGCTTTAGCCAAATTGTTTATTTCTTTTATTTTTTTTCTCTTGAACTGCAGCCAGTAAACTAGAAACATTTTTGACGAAAAATCTGCGCTGGCAGCACTTCTGATAGATCCTTACCATTGAAAGAAACTTTGATAGCTTGATGAAATATTCTTTCCATTGTATCACAAGAATATATCAAATGTATTTTACTTGTCAATTTGCTCTGCTCTTTGTTCAACTTACTAGTATTATAATCAAGGATGATTGACACAGATGGCTAGCAGGTCTGTGCCCCGGGTTGAGGGACGAGGGAGCTAGTAGCCCCGAGTTCGAGCTCCGGAGTCGACACCTTGGTCAAGATTTAAGAGCATTTACCCGCCCGCGTCCGAACACCGGATTAGTTGGGTGCTAGTAGCCCCGGATTACCGGTGGGTCTCAGACCGTGATCGAAAATAATCATTGTGATTAAAAATTATATGTATATAGCTTTTGATAAGCCTGGGATTATCTTCCGGGATTTGACACTGAGATGCACTTTCTTTGCTACCTTAACAAGCTCAATTGAGATGTCTTCACCACCGAGTCCGTTTCCAACTACCACCACAACCTAATCATGTATCATTATGTATATGTAAAATTACTTAGAAAATGGGCTAATTAGAGGGAAACTTTAGTTGGATATAGAAAATGGGCTAACTAGAGGGAAACTTTAGTTGGATATAGATATATATATATATATTATAGAAAATGGGCTAACTAGAGGGAAGCTTTAGTTATATCTTCTACTTATTTGTACCTAAACAGACATGCTAAGCGTCTTGCGAGTCATGCACAGCGAGACGCTTAGCATGTTTATTTAGGTACAAATAAGTACTAATTACTTGATGAGATCATATACATATTGACCTCATCGCGGATAGGCTCAGGAATTCTATATACATGGCTGTGTAGTTGCTTCCTTCTCCATTGATCACTTCTTGCATACGCGAGGAACACGTAATTATCAAAGTATGCATAAAATGCTAATATTAATTGCACGCATATATATGTCATGCTGAAGTTCACATATAACACAACAAAAATAACTTGCATGTGAATCATCGAATGACAAGTTACCTATAATATATTTATAAAAAAATATGGTTTTTTGTTTAAAACATGCAAATTTAGATGGTCACCATTGAAGGGGGGTATTTTAGGCTGATTAGTGCCCTGTGGCGATGATCACAGCGTCAAAGACCTCCAAAAGAAATAAGGGCATAGTAGAGTGGTTCACCTTTGGTCAAAGACCTCCAAAGAAAATAAAAGAGTAGTAGAGTGGTTTATCTATCGATTTGAATGCTTAGAAGTTGATGAGATTTATGTACTTTTTTTATTTTCAGCATTTCTTTGTGCAGGACTATCCCATTTGTAAAAAAAAAAATACCTCCAAAAATCTTGTACTCCATGGACCTATGATCCATGTGTAACATTTTCAATTTGTAATTAAATAAAAGTTAAAAAATAATATAAGATATAATATGATTAGAAGTAGAAAAATGATATGAATGCGTCAAAGTCAAATTATTATTTTAATTTTTTTAATCAATTTAATATTTTAATCTTATACAAATTAATTTTAAGAAATTTCTAATCACAATATAAGTTAAGTGCTAAAGAATTATAATTACATTCGAAATTTATTTACAAAAAAATTCTTTCCCTATAAATAGAACACAATCTCTCTTCTTTTCTCACAATCTTCTTTCTCTCTCTCTTCTTCTCTCTCATATCATCATGGAGAAAAAGAGGTCAATAAAATGGTTCATCATGGAGGAGGAGCAAGAAAAATGATCTAGGGCAAGAAAGAAGAAATAATTTAACTACAAATCAAAATATGTAATTAGGAGGATCAATTTTATAATTTTTCATATATGCATGATGAAATAAAGGAATGGTATGCATATGATTTATAATCAATATTATCTCTGCCATAACGCCTATCATTACTCTCCAAACAAGTAGTTAATTATATACCCTAATTGATCATCGAGATGGAGAAGTAACTGCAACCAACGAGAGCACCGGAGGCCTGAACACGGAGCGCATCTTACCTGACACAGTCTACTACTATGACACGAATAGAAGGCGAACCATGTCACCTCCAAAACGGACCGTATTCCTTGGACAACAAGAGCGAAAGACGAGAAACAAACTGGGGGGGTCTCCAATATGCTCCATGTTCCTCAAAATCAAAGATGACGCAATGCAAAAATCTCAACTATGAAAATGGAACGTGTCACCTTGACGTGGGTAGTGTTACTTCCAACATAGGTAGAGTTCTCCTGTTATACAAGTTAAAAGTTGGAGAAAACATGTGTAATGTCACCTTGAACTTGATCGCGTAGTGTCGAAACCCCATAGCATGCAACACAAACCATGTTAATTCCAAATGTGGATCATCTCTTGTCAATATAGGTCGCGTAAGTAAACCCTTAGAAAACGGACCTTGTTTGCCCTTGATGTGGATTGTGTCATCCTAAATAGGTTGTGTCAATATTAAACTAAAAGATGTCCTAACATGAACTATGTTGTCTCCAACACGAAGCATGTTGTCTTGGTTATACGGATTAGAATTGATTTGATCAATGCAAGTTGTTATCACCTTGAACCCAAACCATGTTCTATCAAACTAACCCCAAAGTATAAAACGAAGTGTGTCAACCTTGACAAGGGTCGTGTCCCCTTTGAAGGAAGATATGTGATGCTCTTTTGTGCTCTTTGTTTGACTGCATTGATTTGATTAAGCTATGATGTAAGTTTAGTTGACTTTAACGATAACCTAGCACAATATTGATATGATTTAAAAGATATAATGATTATGATTGAATTTATGTATGAAGAGGATGTCCCCGACGAATGAGGGATTTATTCCTATTGTTAGTATGGATCTAAGACGTGGGATAATTGGGTTTCTTCCAAAATAACTGAGTCCCTTGTGGACTATTATTTATGGATTTTACTAGTTCAGAGAGAGATCCCATGACCTAGCTATCAATACTGGCGATCAGGGTTTATCAAAATCTTGTATGCACCATTAAAAACTCACTATTGATTGTAATGAATGATAACCTAAAACAAAATAAATAGAAGTATAAGTTAAAGAATGAACTATGCTTCAACATACTAAACACTGAGATAATGGACATCATGGTATATGGATGCAACTGATGTTCATACCACTGATGGACTTATATCACTAGGAGAAAGTTGTAAAGCAAAGTAAGGGAAACGAGGATGTAATTGAAAGCAAAGCTACCATTTAGAATGATGACTACATGATAGGACATATTTTTTTATTTATTACTTCATATATGTTTTTTCCTATTATTTATTACCTTTACATATTGAGCTTCGTAACTCATCGAAAAATTATCTTCCTTCCATCTGATCTTGTAGGTAAAATAGATGATGATAGCGCATCAGTAGTGTGATAATGTTCGTAATGAGATGACTTGCATATGACATAGTTCTTGGATATAATTTTAAGCACTGATTTCGCAATGATGTGTTTGTTATGTTGACCACTCAATTGGTCAAAAATCCAATTAGCGTCTCCAAAAGGGTATTTTGTGTGGTGATGGAGTGTGCTTTTGGGGGTGTTACACCATGAGTGATTCTGATCAAGAATCCTTCATGCCCACATACACAACTCTAGCGCGGAAATTGATGAGCTCCCTTAGACCAAACCACTTGCAGAAGTCCCTGATGTCACGCCTCGAACCCGTCGTCGGGATGTCATAAGGACTATTATCGTCATTCTACAAATTAGAATATCGACTCTACTATTTAATAGTCATAATGAAACTCTTTGATTTGTCAAAAAATTCATTATGACCTTTGCTTCCATTCATAATATCATCTCACAATGCAGATTGTTGATCACAATGTGCGTGACCTGCCTCGCCTACGCGAGCTCCATATCTTCATTAGTGTTATCCCACAATGCAAATCGTCGCCCACTAGGTGAGTGATATGCATCATCTAAGCGAGCTAACATATCTTCGTCTAATCTCATCTCACAATGTAGGCCATCACAACAAGATGAGCGATCTATCTCGCCTAAGCAAGCCAAACACCTCATCCACCATGAATCACCTTCTCGCCCCACTATGAGACATCATGCATGCTCTAATGCTATATGCATGATGTGCTATGATATAATATTTCACATAGTTCATAATTTGAAAATATAATTTTTCACACAAGATCCATAATATATCACACAGAAGCACATTCAGAGAATCCGTGATAAGAGATAATATTACAAAATCTGAATCCATGGAAATCACATATGAAATCAATGAGAAAATGTAAAAAATTGAATCCCACGTATAGTGACAATAACTCAAAATACAATTACATCATCAATTAACATAATTAATCACATGAGCTAAAAAATGGTTTAGCTGGACCACTAATGCATGCTAATTATGCAAAAAATATCACTAGCAAGTGCACTAGTCGTATCAAGTAATAGTTCAACAATGAATTAAGTATCGATCTCACGAGGATTAATATTAACATTGTCTATCTAATCTCAGTAACTAATGAGAGAAAATACGTTATGATAAAAATAAATTTTTAACAAAAAATGAAGAAAGAGGAAAAAGAAGAAAAGAGTTTGATAACAAGAGCTCTCTTGATTAGGATGATGTAAGATGTTTAAGGAAAATTCAGTTAAACCCGAGTGTAATAAAATGTTAGTTTGACTCAATTCTTTTGAGGATTAGGATCTACCTAAAATTCGATATCCTCTCCAAGATGCACTGACTATATAAAATCTAAGAGATTCGACTGTTCCTCTCCAGAATGTCAATCTAAGCAGACAGAGTTTTGAGATGTGTTAAGATATATTTCCTAAATTATGGATTGTTCCTCTTTAGAATGTCAATCTCACAGACTTCACACATAAGGTATTCCTCACCAGGATGCTACCTAGATATGATATGCAATGCCTTGACTATGAAATTTGAAAGACCACTTTTATTTTTAAAGAGAAATAAGAGCCTGTTATTCCTCTCTAGGATGGTAGTAATGATTAAAATTCTCAAAAATGCATAAAATAACATTAAGGATGACATACATACACATAAGAAATTCATGACTAAAATTAATTCCAATAAGGATTCAAAAGTTTCTTCCTTACAATATAAATTCTCTACAAAAACAAACTAAAAATAAATTACAATGGAGTTCACCAAAAATTTGAGAAGAGAAGTTATAAACTATGGATCAATAATTTTACTTGATGATCGTCTTCTTCACAAGATCTGCACAAATTCTTCTTCTTCTCCTCTTGGCGTTTGGCTTGGCTCCAGGCTCGTTGTTCTTGTTGGAACATTAGGCTTTATGCCTTAAACCATTATGTTTTGATGATACAAACCTCGAGTAATTAGAACTATCCAAAATGGATTGATTTGGAAAAGACATCTCTATGTGTTAAACTTCATGCTAATATTTGGTCATTCTACTTTATGTTTTGGATTGAGTTGTGTTTACTAATAAGTTGTTTAAGTGATGAAAATATAGGTGGAATGAAGACTTGAAACTTCCAATGATTCAATGTATCATCATTTAAGAAGTTTCGAAGTTGGATGGATCAACTCTCAACAT
>LTAE01005901.1:13018-27050 GCA_001647135.1 Pontederia paniculata | reverse complement strand
TAACCCCTACGCGCGGAAAGGGGAGGTTCGGGGGCACCGTCCCCCGACGGGGGTTCCGCTGCTCGGTCAGTGGACGGCTGCCGGTGAGCGGGTGGAGGTTCGGGGGCAGCGCCCTCGAAACCTAAATGGGTTTGGGCTTTTATTTAAGCTGGCTCGTATGATGGAGATTAAGAGATTTACTATTTGTTAGGATTTTGGACCCATATATATATTGCTCTTATTTCAGATTTGATGTTGAGCGGTTGTAACGAAAAATAAGAATATAGTGAAATCTCTTTGTAGGACGTAGCTCTCTCAAAAGGGTGAACTTGGGTAAATCTGTGTGTTCTCTATTTTTCTACGTTTTCTCTATGTGATCTTCTACTTATTCTCGAATTTTTCCATAGCAAAACGTGTGGAGGGACTAAAGGTCATGAAGAAAGTGATCGAATCTAAGGCGTTCTCCAAATACAGAACTCCGGGCATCTCGTTCCAGGACTTGCTGGTCGCGGCCGGTCCGACAAATTTACGACCAAAATGACTCCACGTCCTTCAAGCAGTTCTGCATCAATCCTGTGTTAACCATATGGCACTATTGAACTACATGATTTCCCACACTGAATACATTATTCTTCTCATATATTTATAGAATAGCAAGTGTACAAGAAGTCATAACAGATGAAAGTGTAGTACTGTTGATCATGCATGGAATATGTCTTGCATAAAGCGGGCCATCAGTCACTGAGTGGAACGAGTCTTGCGGCAGGAAGTTAGTGAGCGGAGTCATACTCTGATAGGCACTACTATGGAGAGGTTGTCAAGTTGGCGAAGTGGTGGATCAAGGCTACAGAGTTCATGGCCTCGACGGGGTCAGAGCCTCCAAGCTCCACCTTCAAGTTCTCTTCTTGAACCAATCCCCAAGCTACCGTGATGATGTTGGGAAAGTAGGTAGTATAGTATAGTTCATCTTGTGCAAGAATAAGAAGTAATAGATTCACTTTAAAATGCAGAAAGCTCATGGTCAAGGCAATGTTCATCTTTATAATAATCATATCATGCATTTATGTATCTGTCTTTTGGTGCAGTGGTGCAGGTACAATAGTGATGCTGTGTTAACCATGGAGGTTGTCAAGTTGGCGAACTACAGGGTTCATGGCCTGGACGGGATCACAGTCGTCGATGGCTCCACCTTCAAGTTCTCTCCTTAAGCTACCGTCATGATGCTGGAAAGGTAGCTAAGAATTAAACCATCTGAAAACAGATAATGTTGCTTAGATTCATTAAAAATGCACATAATTCATGGTCAAGATAAAATGTGAGAACTGATCAGATATTTTTTAAAATGAAAAATTTACATTAAATTAACTTAAAATATTATGTAATTCTTTTTTAAACAAAATTTAGCATGCTATAATAAATTATTTTTAGTAAACCACAAAATGATAAATAATCTTATATTGATTTATGCGTAATAATTATGAAGATATCAAGTAAGAAATAAAGTCATATTAAGTTAAACTAATTTAAAAAGATGACATATAGTTAATTAATATTTTTTATAATTATATTATTCAATTAGTTCAATATTATAATTAAAATTTAACTATAGTATCATAACTTAAATTAAGTATAGAAAAAAAAACTAACATGAGATGGGGAAGTTTGTGTGTGCGCGCGCGATAATGTAAAAAGAAAAAAGAAAAGAAAGGGATGATTTCCAGTTTTGAATGGGAACCTGTTTTTATTTCTCATAATTAAAGCATAATTGTGAGAAATAAAAACTATTTGATAGTTTAGTTTCAATAAGTTTTTGGATAAAGTATGATAATGAAAAATAAATATATTTTTTAAAATATGCCAAAATTAAATTGAATAAAAAATATAATAGTTGTTCTTTTAAACATCTATTTAAAATATAATACTATCATAAAAAAAACAGAAAATAATAATAGCATTGAATTATAAATTTATTTTAATAAATATTAAATATTTTAATTAACTCATCCGAATAGGTTATTATTTTAAATAACAAAAAGGAGTTACTTTAGCTTATACATTTAAATGGTTGAGTTAATTAATAACAACAAATTATTAAATTATGATAATAAAAATGAAGAATAAAATATTCTGTGTGGGAGAGGAAAGACAAAAAAAAGATAATATAACATTTTAAAAAAATTAAAATAAATCATAAATAGAATAAAGAAAAGAATTTAATTTGTGAGAAAGATGAGAAGAATAAAAATGCGTGATGGATGAGAGAGAAGAAAATAAAAAAAAATATATCACATAAAAAAAATAAAGTGGGAGGAGTTCAACCCCTCTCTATTATCAAACGCTGCCAAAGGGATCTTGCTCATGTTATAAAGCAGATGTATTTTACAACCTACAAAAAAAGCAGATGTATTTAGACCGATTCTAGTTTACACATCTTCAATTGGAATTCTTTGGTCCTGGTACGATTTAACAGAAATTAAAAAAAAAGCTTAATAAGGAATTCCTCTTTGTTTAAATTTTAAAGAAAGTCTCGAATTTAAATTTTTTAAATATATTAATTTTTTTATTATGAATTCATTCATTAAAATTAGATGTTTGAGTTAAGAAGACACGTATTAATCGAATGCTAACAACTTTCTATATCGAGAGGTAAATAAAAAAAGATTTGATTTCAATTGAATTCAGCTATTTTTTTTTAAGAATGGCATATCCCATTATGAATCAACCTGTCTAAAAACTTATACCAAATTAGACAAAGACAGAGTCAAAATGCTAATCACCCAACTTTTAATCATGTTGATGACTTAATTTAGATTTTCAATATACAAGTTAATCAAATTTGAAAAAAAATAAATTAGATTCTCAGTTTTAATTTGCAGAGACGTCATCCATTCTTTTAAACAGAATTAAAATATACATTATTAGATAAAAAACAATAGTCTATTATATTTTTTAGTTAGATTAATGTCACGTGTCACTATTAACTGACCGTGTGCTTTTTGTTATTTGAAAATTAGAAAGTATCATGTCTCGTCATATCAGACTATCGGCTTTTAGATAAAAGTTAACTGTATTTAATGTGACATGACAAAAATATGACATATTTTATTATAACAGTAATATAAACTGTTTATATATTCAACTAGAAAAATTGAAGAAAACTATAATTTACCCTATATATAAAAGGATAACACGAGTAAAACATAAAAATAAAGAACTAATTATAAAAAAAAAGTTAAAGAAAAAAATATTGAGATTACAGTTGAAACACTAAGTAAAATATAATAGTTCAACCAAAATTTGAAAAATAAAAAATTCAGATAACTCATTTCAAGTTTTAATTTTCAGATCACTTAATCTTCATTCATTCAAGTTTTAGTGCATTCGTTTTTTAAATTATTTTATTGTGCATACACCAAATCATCTATTTTCCAAAAGGAAGGTTTAAAAAAATTAATTTTGTTATCAGAAATCGTCAAAACTTTATTTTATAAAAATATATTTTATTAAATAAAAACATAATAGTATGTCATATTGTGACGTAGATAAAGTGCCCCATGTCATTACTAACTCACCATGTGCTTCTTGCAACTTGAAGTTTAGAAAGTAGCAACTAGCAACCAATCAACACTGCCGAACAAAAAATATCAACCATTCTTGAGGAATAAAACATTATAATAAGAGTCACGTTAAATAATTCATTATTCACATGCATAAACCCATAGGAATTTTATGAATCGTAATATTTTTTTAATCATTGAATCCTGTTATTGACATCTAAATAATTCAAAATTAAAATAAAAAAATCAAAAAAATATTTTTAATAATTTCTAAATTTAAACTCAAAATTAGTAACCTTAGCAACTAGCAACCAATCATACAAAAAATATCAACCATTCTTAAGGGGAAAAAAGTATCATAAGAGTGGCGTTAAATAAATTCTTTATTCACATGCATGCGTTCGAATTATTTATTTTATTCATTGAAACTTTTATTGTTCTAACATTCGACTAATTTAAAATAAAAATAATATTCATAGACTATTCCAAAATTTAAACTCAAAATTATTAACTCTCTAACTTTTTAATATAAAATATAAATCTATTAATCATCTATATGAAACAACTATAACTGTACATTATATTATATCATCCAACGTCGGCTTCGGACTCATCGTCCATCCATGCACGATTGCAGAAATGACGTCAATTACATCTCCATGGACGCTCGTTGCAGCTGCTCTCCTCACCACCTTCTTCGCCTTCTGCAACTCCGAAGCTCGTCTCTCTCTCTCTCTCTCTCTCTCTCTCTCTCTCTCTCTGTTAACGCACGAGCGCGCGTGCTTGGCGGGGGCACGTGCATCGGCGACGGGATCTACTCCCGCGCCAGCTCGGAGGAGGTGAGGGCCATGGGACTGGACGAGCAGCTGGTGCGCCAGTCCTTCCTGTGGGTCGAGAAGGTGATGGCGTCGGAGCCCGCGGTAACGTCGTGGATGTCGGCGTTCAGGGACGGACTAGTGGAGGCCGGCGTCACGCCGTACAACGGCTTCACCTACGACCATTTGGATGGCACCAAGGTCGCCGGGACGATCTTTGATCCACAAGGACGTAGGCGCACCGCTGCGAACTTGCTGCAGTATGCCGATCCGTCCAAGCTCACGGTTCTTCTGCATGCAAGTGCGCAAAAAATATTGTTCAACAGTAAAGGTGAGTTTTATTGGTATCGAAGACCTCTAAGAACACAATGCATGTAGTGCTTATATAACGTGATTTGTTGCTTTGGAGCAGGGACGAAGAGGCCGAGAGCAAATGGTGTCATGTACAAAGATCAGAAAGGGAACATTCACACGGCCTACCTGAAGGAGAGTTCTTTTAGCGAAATCATCGTGTCCGCCGGAGCCATCGGAAGCCCTCAGCTTCTCATGTTGAGCGGCGTAGGGCCTGCGAGTCACCTGAGAAGCTTGGGCATTCCGGTAGTCCTGGACCTGCCGGCAGTGGGACAGGGCATGTCAGATAACCCTCTCATCGGGTTGCTCGTCCCTTCGCCGCTGCCCGTTAACATCACTTACGCGCAGGTCGTCGGGATCACAAAGCCTAAGAACTACATCGAGTCCTTCTCCGGCCAGAACTGGCTGACTGTTTTGTTCAGTAATCCCGACGGCACTGCCATGAGCAATGTCACAGTTGATAGATATCAAGGCGGCATCATAGGTGCAAAGATAGGAAGCCCCCTGTCTCGCGGCCATCTCGAGCTCAAGAGCAGGAACCCCGACGAGAACCCCTCAGTCACCTTCAACTACTTCAAGGAAGCCGCAGACGTCCGGAAATGCGTGGAGGGATTCAAGGTCGTAGAGGAAGTGATCGAATCCAGGGCGTTCTCCAAGTACAGAACTCCGGGCATCTCATTCCGTGATCTGATGGCTGCAGCCTCGAGCAGTCCGACAAATTTGAGGCCAAGGCACGCTAATGACACCACGTCCTTCGAGCAGTTCTGCATCGACACGGTGTTAACCATATGGCACTACCATGGAGGCTGTCGAGTTGGCGAGGTGGTGGATCATGAGTACAGAGTTCATGGACTCGAAAGGATCAGAGTCGTCGATGCCTCCACCTTCAAGTTCTCTCCTGGAACTAACCCTCAAGCTTCCGTCATGATGCTTGGAAGGTCAGACAACTCGCACTATAAGAAAATTTCGTATTTAGAACGGTCAACATTTGAGACGGTCAAACACAAATACCGCTAATTACAAATGAAAATTAGGACGATCTATTGAGATAGCCCCATGAATCAGACGCGATCGAGAGGACGGCTCGATCGTCCTTCCACGAAATATGGGGCGATCTTGAACCGTCCCATTTAAAAGTGTCTCCAAGACCGCTCCAATATTTTAAAAATATTAAGAAAATATATCTTTAAAAAATGACGGTCTCAAAATTACACTATATATATATTGACCATCAAACACATAATATAACAATCACAAATATTTCACAACGTAGTTTTATACAAAATTGTGTTGTTAGTTTATTGTCCTCGTCGTTCTTCTCCTCTCCTTGCTCTCCTCGATTTTCTTCTCCTTTTTTCGTCATCGTTGTTCTCCTTTCATTCTCATTGTCATTTTCTTTTGTCCACTACAAAAAAATCAACGTTAAAAATATTTATAAAAGTACTTAAAAAGATAAGTATCAGTCTATTTTCTTCTCTTTTACTAAAGTGGCATAAGAGTTTTCTTTAGATGAGTAAGATCAAAACAACCTGAAACTTGCAGAAATAGTTCACAACATTTATCTTTGTGTTTGCTGCAGGTACATGGGAGTCAAGATTCGGAAACAGAGGTCAGAAATCCAGTGTCTGATACTATATAAGATTCTCTAAAAGGATAACGTTCTTGATGTTGAATTTATTATGTAATAATATTATTGCTGGTGCAGGTACGTGGGAGTGGAGATCCAGTAGCAGATATCAGGAATCAATACTTATGGATAAAAGTTCCCATGTAATAAACATGCATTGCCACAAAGCTTTGCCAGGCATTTGTTTTTAGCCTCTCCCTTTTATGATGGAATAAATTGCTGTTCATCAATGTGACATTAATAGAAAAATAAGGGTGCATAGCAATTTATTATGCACTCGATGTGGTGCATGATCTGAATCATTAGTTTAAAAATTAATGACTCAGATCATATTTAATTTATGACTCAAATTTTTAAATGAACAAGATCTCCGTCATTGATTTCTAAATCAATGGTTCAGATCATGCACCGCGTCCGGTGCATAGCAAATTACTATGCACCTACATTAACCTCTAATAAATATTAGAGGTTGGGGAGCCTACTTAGCACTTTTACTAAGTAGGCTACTTAGCGATGATTTAATCCGTCAGATTTGATTTTGACGATTACAGATCAAATTTAAAAGTTTAAAATATATTTTAAAATTTTGATCTTGAACCGTCGAAAATGAATCTGACGGATTAAATCACCGCTAAGTAGCTTACTTAACAAAAATGTTAAGTAAATTCCTTTCTCCTAAATATTAAATATTAAGAGGTCCGAAACTTCAAGCACACAACTTATTCAGAATAGTGTTATAATATAATTGCAAAAGATGTATCACACAGTGTAGAGACACATCGCAGCACTTACTGGAATTGACTACGTTACGATCGGGTTCTACTCGATTCTGCAAAAATAATGTGTGACAAAATCGAAGTCAGAATTTGAGATTCCTGCTATAAGCAGGAGAAACAACCTTTTCTTGTTTTTTTTTTATTTAACACTTTTGACATTTTCTTCCTCTCTTTTTTTTCTCTCTCATCTTTTTTCTAATCAATTTTATATTTTCACTTTTACTTTTAAATATTACTTCCAAATTAAATAATTAATAGATTCTTATGGTAACTTAATGATATAATTAAAAATATTAATTACCTCGGTTATTATTTTTAATATTTTTAAATTAAATTTACGAAAATATTTTGTTATATTAAACATGAGAATAAAAAAGTTCCATGCAATATTTTATTATATTCTTCGTGATATTAATTTATATTATTTAGTTATATTTTGTAGAAGAATATTTTATTATTATTATTATTATTAAAATATATAAGAAAAATAATTTAGTATTATAAATTTTTGAATTCAACAATTTATATATTTTATACTTTCGATTGTCATATTTTATCCAAATATCTATTAGTATTTATCTATCAAATCAATTCATCATTGTATTTTAGTTAATTTAAACATGATCAGAATTAATTTATTAAATCAATTATTTATTAAAAAAAGAGAATTAGAGGTTCTACTTTTCAAATGAACATTTAGAATTGGAGTATATGAAAAGACTTTTAGGTTTTGCACTTTTTCTGTGTCATGGGGTCCTTTTAAAATGGGGCATGTGACATCCAATTTTACAGAAAGAGAGATTCAATTCGTTAAATGCGGAAAGGTGATCATATCATCCGAGCCACACCAAATCATCCAAGCAATTTATTCAATGAACTGGATCCTTTTCGTTTCATTTAACAACAGTAACCTAGCCAAAACCTAAGATATTGTAAGGTTCTACTTTATCTGCCAAACGATGTGAAAATTTGACATAAATAAGACTAAAATCCGAGACTAGAACCTAAGATCCATTTTCGCCCCCCATTTGGCAATCAAAATAGGTTCTAACTTAAAAACAATTAAAACTAATTTATCAAATCAAAGTATTAACTAGAGCTCGGAGAATCTCATATTTTTACTTTTCAAATGTTACATTTTTGCATGTTAAGTCGAACCCTTCAATCACGTGCCACATCATTTTAAAAAATCAGTCATATTCCCCTCATTATTGGTTCATGGCTTTGAGTTATTGGATAATGGCCCATAACTCTTTTAGGCCTCATTTGACAAGTGGAATTTGGTGAAAACCTCACCATATTCTCATCAAATTCCACTCAATTCTATAATACAATATAACGTTTTACAACATATAGATCAGAACCCTAGGTTGGAACCCGAGATAACGTGAGGTTCTAACTTCATATTCCGCAGAAACCATAAGTTGCCTCGTGAATCAACCACTTATTTTATTTTATTTTTTATTTGATACTTTGACTTTTTTTTCTCTTTCACTTATCTCTCGTCTTTTATTTCTTATATTTTAAATCAATTTTATATTTGACTTTTACTTTTAGATATTGATTATCATTTTAAATAATAAATAAATTATTATGATAATTTAATAATATAATTGTACCTCAGTTTACTTTTTTTTTACCTTTTTAGAATTGGGTTTATGACAATCATTTATTATATTAAATATGAGAATAAAATAAATGTCACCAAATATTTTGTTATATTATTTGTGATATTATTTTTATACTATTTAATTGTATTATGTAGGAATATATTTTATTATTTATAGTTAGTATATAATAAAATTTTAATATTATATTTTTTAAAAAAAATTCAACCTTTTTTAGTAGAAAATATATGTTATCTTATTCAATTATCATAGTTATCCAAACACCTATTGGTACTTATCTATCATATTAATTCATAATTATATTTTGATTCATCAAAATATAATTAGAATAAATTTATCAAATCAAATTATTAATTAAAAATCAAGATAATCTCAAGTTCTACTTTCCTTATGGGCTTTATAGACTCGATTAGTAATGTTTGGGAACAAGAACTTAAGATTTAATCATATTTGAGCAATTAAATGCTATGAGTGATTTTATGAACTACATGAAAATTAAAAATATATATAATTAGATAAATAATTTTAATTGAATATATGAAATTATAATAGTAATTTTGAATGATATGTTTGACATCACATGATTAAAATGTAAATTAAAAATATTAATAAATGATAAAATATTTATCTTATGTATACTATAATAAAATATTTTGTTAAACCTTGACAAAATATAATTTAAAAAGAAAAAATTGAGACGATAATAATTTCACACTTATATTATCGAATTAACATAAAATTAAATAATAATTATTAACTGTTAATAATTAAAAATAAGGCTAAAATATAATTTAAAAGATAAAAACGAAAAAGATATCATAATAGGAGGAGAGAGAATAATAGAAAAAGGTAAGGAAAGAATAAAATGTCGACATCTATTTTTAGAATTTACGAAAATTTGATTAGAACTCTGGTCAAATTTCGATAACTGAATAATTATCATTTAACTTTTATGCTTTTTCGCTCTAATCATTAAATTTTATTTTGTAATAAGATGATTATCTAACTTAAATTTTTTTTCATGCACGATCATTTTGATCGTCTATTATCATTTTTTCAAGTTAAAATTCTTATGTGGATAATATTGATACATTTTTCATTGTCCGTCACGTCATTAGTATATCATACGTGTCAAAAAAATATTAATAACATAATAAAATTCAAAAAATCATCACCGAGGACGACACCCTCTCACCGACGACTAAGGGAGAGAGATGCGTCCTCAATATAAGTTGTTTAATTATATTTTAAAAAATTAGACATTCTTATTTCTTGGCGTGTTTAATTAAAGTGAATAAAAATTAAATTTTAACACTACAAAGTTGCTTATAATAAATAATTAATTATTAGTATATACAAAATAATATAATGCATTAAGATTAAAAAAGTATAAATAAAGTTACCTTAGCCAGGATGTTTGATGTGATGCTATCTTGTGGTGTAAGTAAAACTTAAGAGAGCGAAAATGTATTCGATCCAAACAAAAACTGGATATTTTGGATCCAAATTAATAACTTGGATGATCTTTTAGAAGAAATAAAATCACCGGGCCCCCCGACCCAAACAAAATTAAAAATATTTATTAAAGTTTAATTATAAATAAAATATCACTCCTATTCTTTAAAATAATATTTTTTTTTAATTTTTTAACCGTTTAAATCACACTCTCAATTAAATTGATTATTATTTATAACTTAAACTCTTTTTATGTAGTTAACATGAAAATTATTTATTTAAATTTTAGTAATCAGTAAACTCGTCTTGAGTAATAATGTTGTAAATTATTTGGCGTAGTTGAATGTCAAGCTTAGAAATGTGATAATATGTTATTTTGGTATAGATCAATAAAAAAATAAGAAGATAAAGTTTAATTGTAATTCTATATTTATAAATCCTTTTAATTTTTTAATGATACATTTAATTGTAATTTCATAGTTATTGGATAATGGCCCATAACTCTTTAAAGGATCCGACAAATTTTTATTGTTTTTTTTATTTGCATCGATTAACATATTTCTGCGAGATGATCTACACTATTATTTTCGAGGCAGCAGTTGCAATAACTTTTTCAGGGGAGTAATTACTAGCACAACTAATTCGTTCAAAGAGCATGATTGTATATATATTATATATATATATATATATATATGTATTGCATGTGATTTAATATTATATTTTTAATCATTGCACACATTATTTTTTTATATTTTTTGAATAATTCTTCTGCCCTCCAATATTTTTTTATTACACAGTTTTTGAGGCAAATGAACTATTAAGAAAATTTCACACAAATTGATGTCTAATTCAAGTCAGAAGAAAAAAAGATTTTGAAACGTTGTGTGAGAGGTAAATGCATAATTTCTAAAAAAAAAACAATTAAAAGAATTTCTAATATGTTCTATTTCAAAAAAGAATTGGTTCATTCCATAACTTTCAATTAGAGAAGAACTTTCAAGCTTCAATTAAAAATGAGTTTTTTTTATAAATTTAATTAGGAAAATAAGCTAAAACTTCATTAAACTACTTTTTTTTCTATTTTGTATATATATAGTAATTTTGGTGATTCAGAAAGAATCCTAAACTTGTGTAATCGCTTAAAAAAATCGAAGTCTATTTGAAAGGAAATCTTGATTGCTAAGATTAAAAATCAAATGGATTAACATTTGTCTTCATAGGATATTTAACTCGAGCCTAAAAGATTGATGAATTATTATTTTTGTAATATTATCAATTTAAGTTAAATGATTCAAAAATAACAATAGTATATGTAAGATTTACTCTAAATTTATCATAAGGGGGCAAATCGCAGTCATATATCATTCTTATTTAAAAAATGTTCAAGTTTAAGTATATTTAAATGCAGAATATTTTTGCTTAGAATTTTATAATTATGGGTTATATACTAAATTGGGGCGAAGTAAACTGTGATGACAATGATAAAAAAAACATAAGTATTTCTTCTTTGTTGATATATTCCAAACAATTATAACTTAAGATGTCCTTAATGATGTCCACGAAATTACATTACAACGTAATAAAATCAATGAAGCTATCAAGGTTGATGACGTTTACAAATCCTTAAAATTTTAATTTATAAATATACGTTTTTTCGGTGATAATCTCTTGGACATCATCAAAGATTTTTAAGTTATAATTAACGAAATATCAGAAAAAAAATTGCAAAAGAAATGCGTCTTCATGACACAAAAAAATTTAGTTAAGCTCGTATTAACTAAATGTCTTTGAATAAAAAAAAACTATCACAAATCAACAATTGAAATAGAAACATTATTATTTTTTTTAAATGTTAAAATTAAAATTAAATATATTAAAAATGAAATTGAAGAGCGACCTTCCAACTTCCAAATTAATTATAGCACATGCAATACAGTCAGAAGTATATTGTTTATTAAAACGTATGATAAAATGGTCTTTTAAAAGCCCGACCATGCAATTAATAGTTGCATTAATTTAAGTGATTTAGATGATAAAAACCAGTAGAAAAAACATACACAATTTGTAAAGTGGTTGCTAAAACGTCAGAAGTATCATCGAAGACATTAAACCTGACTTAGGCTTTATTAATTATTTGATATATATAGCATAAAGTTTGGCTGACTATAATCTAAAACTTTATTGAATCAATCATGTCTTCGCTTGTGCTTGTTTCCAGACCATGCAAATGATTGAACAGTTCAAGTTTATTCAACTCTCTGACTTCTAACGATCCTTCCAATTTTTCACAATAAAGTGGATGTTAATTTTGTCAAGGTGAATTTATTATATGAGTATTAGAAGGTTTTTAAAAAAAGTTAAGAGGACTGAAATTTTCCTTCAACCAAATATCATATCATCAATTTTTTATTGAACAATCAAATTTGAAAGTTGATAAAAAAAATCAAGATTTTCATATACCAAAAGAAAAAAAAATAGATGAACTATTCACTCTTATTCCTTCCATTTGGCAAATTCTGTAAATAATTCTCATTATATTTACATAATGAGAATTATGGGAGTTCCTTCATAAGCCACTCTTTTATTTTATTTTATTTGTTTGGATCTCCCTAGGAAAAGTCTAATCTTGCATGCATTGCATTGAAATCGAATAAAATCTAAAACTTCGCACAAAATTGAATTAACACAACGTTCATATTAAAAGTTACTTTTAACATTATAGATTCTTCGGATTAGAAGAGTTGACACGCATTAACTTCCTTTTCAAATTATATTACAGACGATATTAAGGTACATACATGATCAAATTTATCTTAGATACATTAATTTGAAAAGTGAAATGATTATGTAATCTTGAAAGAAAATATTACGTTTGATTATGTAATGATGACTTAACTTTAAGCTTTATTATTTTTTAGTGAATTTATATGTATAAACTAGAAACATTCACTTCACTCATAAAGAGTTAGATAAACCTAAATTTTCTGAAAATACTTGAATATCAATTATATTCATTTGGTAAAGTGTTAGCTGAAATTATTTTATTAGCATCTAGCTTATAGGTGCAAAATGAATATTTTATTTCACTGAAGTTGGCTTCATGGTGATTAGTTGTTTTGAATGTTTAGAGGTTTTAAAAAGAAATTTGAGATTTAGATATTTACGCTGAAAAAAATAATTTTTTATTCAACAAAAAATCAGAGACCACAAAACCTTATTTGCTTGTTTTGTCTTATTAATTTGATTTTTAAGAACATTAAAACAATGACGAATTACATTTAAAAGGACTACAAAACCAAAGTGCACAATAAATTCAGAGATTAGATAGATACGTCTATGACTGCCATATTTGTTTGGCTCGTTGTCCGTTAGAAATCAGGATAAGTTCCAACTATTGGCGGCTAAGGAAAAAAATAAAAAAAGTTTATTTTTTAATATGAGAATCAAACATTTTTTTAAATCATAGTTTAAATCCCTACAAAATCATGATTAGATCAATCATCTGTATTTCAAATAAATGCCATTTATTTTTTGTTATGCAAAGTTTTAAGTCGCCTCTTCGGCTCAACAACTTTAAGGCTGTGTTTAGCATGATAAGCGATTTAATGAGCAGATAGCAGTTAATTAGCGAATAACGGTATAAATAAAGAATGACGATTAGCGGATGACGGTTAACGTTTAGAGGTTAAATTAGATAATTAATAAGTAAGTGTTTGGTAAATTTAGCGTTCGAATTAGTTTATGAGTATAAAATGACACAAAGGGACATGAAATAATAAATTATTTAATTTTCAATATAATATGTATTTATTTTGTATTGTAAGGTAAGAATAAATTATTTTCA
>LTAE01005899.1:6510-27057 GCA_001647135.1 Pontederia paniculata | reverse complement strand
AGTTGTAAGGGAGCCTTCGCCCTTGAAGAAGGAGTTTAGTGATCTCCGGAGGTCTCGAGTTCGAGAAGACCGGAGCAGGGACGTAGGCCAGGAGTTCGGCCGAACCTCGCTAACAAACTGTTGTGTTTGTTTGTTTGTCTTTCTGTCCTCTTCTTCTTCTACTTGTTTATATTTGCATGTGTATGCTTCCGCTGATATAATTAACCTAATTAAGTAAAAGTAGAAAAAGTTTTAATACACCAATTCACTCGCCCCCTCTTGGTGCCATCTAGATCCTATAGAAAGGGCCAGCTGACAAGTCAAGAATTAAATGCTATGAGTGTAACAAGCTCGGACACTACAAAAGTGAATGTCCAACTCTGAACAAGAAGAGCAAAGTGAAAGGCTTCTCAGAATACAAGAAGAAGAAGGCACTCAAAATCACTTGGGATAACTCAAGTGATGAAGATAGTGAAGCTGAAGGAGTGTCTTCAGAAAGGGAAGAAGAAGCATTGTTGTGCCTTATGGCAAATGATGAGGTATCTTCTCTTCACTCAAACGATAGTGATAAAACTGACAGTGATAATGATGAAGATGGTTGTGAGGAAGATATCATGTTTGATATGCATAGAGAATTTAACATTATGATAAGAAAATATTCTATCTTAAAAAGAAAAAAAAAGTATAATCTTGTTCAAGAAAACAATAAATTGAATAAAAATAATGCTGATTTTGAAAAACAAATTTCTAATTTGAATGCCAAAGTGTTGAGAAATAATGATAACTTATGGAAGCATGTTAATACAATTAGTTCTTTGAAGCTAGAACTGCTTAATGTTCAAAACAAGTTCGAAATCTTTTCTTATGGTGGAAAAATGCTAGATGTAATGTTGTCTCAACATAAAACTCCTTTGAACAAGAACGGACTAGGTTTCGACTCCTTTAGTGACCATGTGCCTCAAGGAACTACTTTTGTAAAAACTTCACATTCTTTTGATCTAAATATTCCTAGTTCCTCTATTCTCTGCATCTCTACTTGCATAAATAAAACTAAGACTACTTCTACTAGCTCTAATGATAATGGTAAAAACATTGTGGATCTTAATGCTAAAACTGCCACGAGTGCTAAGTCTATTTTCATTCATAAAAATGCTATATTTTAATCAAAGGGAAATGCAAGTATTAGAAGTAGAAATACCACACCTAACCATAAACAAAGGAACTATGCTTTCATGTACAAGAGAAACACGAATTCTGCTCATATGCGTGTTCCTAAATATACATATATTAATTTCATCAATTGGATAACAAAAAAGAGTTATTCCATGAATCCTTTCACTATGGAAATAAAACCAAAGAAAAAAAAAGGAATGATGTGGTTTCATCCTTAGGAATTCATTGGATATGAACCTTATGAAAGAAAGGATAACAAAATTTCTTCCTCACGTGACAATTTGAAAAGAAGAAACAAAAAAAGATGACATAAGATTGTTGGAGAAAATTTTCATCTAGTGATTGAACCAATGACAAGTGCTGCATAATTGCATTGTATCCTACAGAATTATAGTTCATTTACATAGTAATGCTTGTTATATTAAGATTATCAATTATGATACTATAAAGTAAAAGAATAAAAAATTAATTTAATGACATGATGTATGTATGTATGTATGTATGTATGTATGTATGTATGTATGTATGTATGTATGTATGTGTGTATGTATTTATGTATATATGTATGTATGTATGTATGTATGTATGTGCGTATGTGTTGCATGCAAAATCCAACACATATTTAGGCTTGCATTTATGTTTATTTTAGTTAGTTTTGTCATGGCATGCATCTATAAGATTATCCATTTGCATTTATTTGTTTGAAGTCATAAGTCTACCTAGTTTCATATTTTTCTTGTCTAGGACATAAGAGGAAGTAATGACAAAGCTAATGAAGAACATTGCACCCACATTGAAGATCAAATCAAACTAGAATGGAAAATCAATTAATCTCTCATGGGTGGTATCAAAATTTAATGGATTGTTAAATGAGTTTGTAACGACTCGTGACAGAATATAATGACCCATGAGAAGAGCATAAACGTAATGCCCCCAAATTCATATCCCGCCACCTAGCAGAATACAGACTTGGAGACGCTACCAAATTACATCTTTGACTTTTCTTTTGACTAATTCAGTGGTCAATACTATGAACATGTCAACGCGGAAGCTAATGCTTGACCTATAACCAGGAACTATGCCATGTGCAAGCCGTCTCATCACGAATATCATTATGCTACCGTTGCGCAATCACCATCTATTTTATTTGTTTGCCTGCAGGATCAAAATGCAGGGAAGACAATCCTTTCATGAGCTATGAATCCCAATGTGTAAAGGATAATAATTCAATAGGGTAAAGCATATATGAAGATACAAGTAAAAAAGAACATTTTCTATCATACTATCATCATTAACTTTGCTTTCAATCACTTTACCTTTCCTTTTTCTTTTAGTTATAATAAATAATTCATTTGAGAAAATTAATGCCCTTCAATTTGTTCCATCTTTCTTCTTTTCTTTCCAATCAATCATTTTCTATCGATCACTTTCAATCAATTACTTTCAATCAATCATTTTCAATTATTAGTACATGAAGATTTTAGTGATCTGAGGCAATATAGCTAGCTAGGGTGTTTTCGAGATTTGATATAATGACTAGGATCAAGATATCTGACCAATTGATCTAAATAAATAATTTTTTTGTTTCATCTATTTTAACGATATGCCAATCCTAAGTTATGTGATCCCCTAATATTAATCACTCGGTAATGCAGGTTTTGTTTTGTTTAATAGGTTTCATAGTTTAGTGAATCCTAATTAATACCTGTAAGACTCCTAAATTCACACCTTGCCATGTGGTAGAATATAGATTTGGAGGTGTTACGACATTAATTCTTTGACTCGACTTTGACCAAAAGATAGGTCAACATATGAGACACATGGTGCGGAAGCAATAACTTTAAAATAAAACTCAATAAAATAGTCTAGCAAGATAAATCATCTTTTTATATTATTGAACATAAAGAAAAGATAAAACTAATAAAGACTAATTTGACAATAAATTAGACTCAAGCTACGTCTGTGTCACTAATGCCACCGCCTATCGGTTGCGTTCATCGCCTGTAGGATCAAAAGCAGCGGATGCAATTCTCCCATGAGCGATGAAACCCAATATGTAAGAACAATAATCAATAGAATAGAGCATATATCAAAATAATATCAGGACGTGACATATCTCAATAAATTATCATTTGTTTTACTTTTCCTTTTTCTTTACTTTATAATTTCCATTTCATTGATAATAATTCAGTCATGGACCCATCAATCGCATCATCAAGATGCGCTATGGTTGCAGTATACAATTGGTCCATGCTTAGTTTTTTTTCTTTTAGTGACATAAGTTTATCGGTAGAAAGAACATTAGTGACATCAAGATGCGCAGTGATTAGTACATTAAAGCTCAATCAGTACTTAGGCTCACTTTACTCTTTTCTGGTTACTTTGTCCTAAGTTGTTAATCATGACAATCAGTATGTGAACCTTTATTAGGCGCAATGAGATTTGAGTTGTCCCACTGCAAGCGCGACTAGCTAGGCGATGAATCAATAGTTCAGTAATCAATCAGGACAAGTCTCGTAGTCGGGGTAAATCCTGCAGTCAAGATAAAATCTTGTAGTTAGGAATAAATCTTGCAATCGAGATAAATCTCATAGTCGACGGAGCCCTCTTCTTCACGTAGTGAATTCAATCACAAAACATTAACAATTTTAAGGTTCCATTATTAGTGGTAAAGATCAAAATAAGTTAGGGAATCAACCATCATAGTTTTAACAATCATTACAAGATAAATTAACTTAATATAATTAACTTTCATCGGGAAGAACATGACCCGTGTTAGATTATGACACGGTCTATGTCTGTTTGTAGAGAATGGTTGAGTCATCCTCGATTTCGGGAAACAATCCGCGTTGGGTCGACATAATTTTCAGGCGCGTCCATTTCCTCGACGAAAATGTCTCACGTCCTATATACATCTATCAGATATCAGTTAACACGATCGTGTCGAGTTAAACTCAGGCCGTGTTGGGGTTTTAACTTTAACTTCTTTGCTCCATAGAACACGACCATGTCAAGGTGCAAAATGACCCATGTTCCATCTTTGATGTTTGCATGTGAAACACGACTGCGTTCGATAATGACATCTCACGTTGTCCGGTGAGACGCGGCCTGCATCCTGTATGACATGGTTGCTGTTATGTAGGTAACACGGCTCGTGACGAAGAGTCACACGACCTGTGTCCTTGTAGAACGTTGCGGACAGGGAGACACGGTCCGCGCTTGACGGCGATGTGTTTGGTCATCCTTCATCATCCTTCAATTATGCAATGGCACGCTACCTGCATCCTCGGTGACATGGTCGATATCTATTGGGGACTTGGGCTATGTCAGCTAAGACACTATCCATATTTTTTTGCTTGATTTCAAGATCGTCCTTATATTAAATTAATATATGTAAAATTCTATAGTTTGATCCTTTAACTTGCATACCTTTGTTTGCGATTAGTTAACCCTTCTCGATTCTCGTGCCTCAGTCTCCTCCTCAAGTATGGCCTCCTTTGCTCCAGGTGAGAGAGAAAGAGAAAATTTTGTTGAGTGCATCTCTCCTCTTGACCTTCTTTTATATGGATTGTCAGGCATAATCCAAGACAAAATTAATTTAATTCCTTTCTTAATTTACTTTATCTCGAATCAAATATTATTATATTCTATCCCAAAACTAATAAAATATAATATATTTCTCCTGACCGAACTCGCGATTAAGTTAACACAATACGGTTCTTCCAGAATATGACCCATATTGTGTCTAATTTTTATCTCTTTTTGTAATGTCGTCAATGTCCTATTTAGATACGATATGATTTTCACCAACTTGGTCTTTGTCCTTTAGGGACATGGCCCGTGTAGAGTCATTTCTTTTCTATTTCAACTCTATTTGATCTTTATGCGCAACACGGTCCGTATCTTCGAACACGGTCTTTGTTGAATCGCTCATTATCCTTTTTTATTTTTTTTTCTTATTATTTTAATCCCGTGAATTTGCCGGGTTTTACAATATCATTTAAAATGAAAACTCTAAAAACAACTGTTACAACAGTAACAATTTCAGAATTCAATCTTTGATCTCTGTTACTGAGCCTCAGCTCAACGTTATTTCTTTTTTCAGAATGATTTTTCATTAAAATAATTTTAGAAATAAAAAAATATTCCCTGACCACCAGTACTTTGTTAGGATCAAATATTGGTGCGAGTTGATTGCATGCATTAATGCAACTATTTTTTTAATGCATTAACGTTATAGATGTTATAAACTATTTTTTTTCAATATACAGTGATGTGTAGTACAAGACAGGTTTTAGAAAACATTAAATGGAAAACAGTTTTTACTTTTTCCCAATTTTTTCTAAAAGAATTATCAGCGACGCCATATGAACTCTATGACTCCACAAAGCGATAAGCGACGAAGACACGGCAGGATCTAGAAAGGTAAGCACCATGGTTGTCAAGATCTCGATCTAGATCTTAAGATCTTACGATTTTACGATGATCTCGATCTTAATATTAAGATCTTATGGGTAACATCTTAATATGATCTTAATTTATGTCGTACGATCTTACGATACGACCTCAAATAAATATTTTATTCATTTAAAAACAATAATTTTTACAATTTTAATAATAACAATGAATAAATAGAGTTCAATAGATTTTTTTCTTACAAATTAATCAAATTATGCTCTATTGAAGTCTAATTCAAAATTTGAGTAAAAAAAAGTTTAAACTATATATTTTATATTAAAATATATTATTTTATTAATTTATAGGATCTTACGATCCTCGATCCGATCTTACGATTTTCGATCTTATGACCCCCTTACGATCTTACTTAAGATCTCGATCTTGACAACCTTGGTAAGCACCACAAAATGGTGTCAATGGAGATGCACCAAAAGGCGATACTGAGGTGAGGACGCAATGTTGATTCACGTTAGACACAAAATTTAAGAGCTATTAGTTGCATGTCATTGCTATAGTTGGTGACGAGGACTAGGAATATTAAAAAGAATGCCAAGTTGATCATACGTTTGTAAAGAGTTGAACTTTGGAAGGGAGGTGGGTGAGGGCATGGTGTAACTAATTTACCTAAAGGTTTAATAGAGGTATCTTTAAATATGGTGATACCGTGTATCATATCATTATATTGTTAGATTTAAAATATAAAATTAAATATAATTAGTCTATTTAAAATTTATATTTACTTTTGATAATTAGAAATCTTAAATTTAACTATTCGGATAATAAGATATGCGGTATATCCTACTTAAATATGATATACATCCATTAAATCTTTTACTTACGCTACCTAAGCACATTATCATAAAATTTGGGTAAGATCTAGATGGCATCAAGAGGGGGAGTGAATTGGTGTATTAAAGTTTTTCGACTATTTCTAAAAATTATTGGTTAAGTTATATTAGCGGAAGCACACAAATGCGAATATACAAAGGAAGAAGAGAAAGAACCAAACAAACAATGGTTTGTTGACGAAGTCGGCCGAACTCATGGCCTACGTCCCCGCTCCGGTCTTCTCGAACTCGAGACCTTCGGAGATCACTAAACTCCTTCTTCAAGAGCGAAGACTCCCTTACAACTTTTCATTTCTTTTTCAGAGGACAAGGAGACAACATCTTACAAGTTCACTCTTGAACTCACACTTCCTTCTATCCTGGATTATTCACTCGAATCGCAGAAGGAGGAACTAAGCTTTTTCGCTCAAGCACTCACTAGCTAAATTTGTCAAAGTTACTTCCTAAGACTCTTGGAATTACAATATATACTCTGCACAAAGGACCTAATCTGTCACTCAGAAAACTAGTCGTTAATGCAAGTACAGTACACTTCACCTACCCCTCGGTCGCCCGCTGCTCTTGCCTCGATTGATCGCTGCTCTGGTGAAATCTTCATTTGAACTACTGTCTGGTGCTTCGGTCATCTACCGTTCACCCTCGGACGTCCGCAGTTCAAAGTCCGAAGCCTTTGTTCCTAAGTCAAGCTCCTTCGGTCATCCGCCAAACATTTGGCCGACCGATCTTGACTTGAGTTCACTTCTTCAACTTGTCTCTGGTCGTCCGCTGATTGCACACCAATCTTCTCAGACGTCCACTCTTCAGTTGAAGACTTCGGTCAAGCTTCTTCGGTCATCCGCGCTTCATCTTCGGTCGACCAATCTTGACATGTTCCAACTTCAACTCATCTCTGGTCGTCCGCTGATTGCACACCAATCTTCTCGGATGTACACTCTAGAGTGAAGTCATCTTTCAAGCTCCTTCGTTTGTCCGTCAATCCTATGGTCGCCCGACTTAACCTTGTACCACCTTCTTCAACTTCTCTAGTCGTCCGCTGATTGCACACCAATCTTCTCGGACGTCCACTTCTGGAGTTGAAGACCTCTGTCAAGATCCTTCGGTCGCCCGCACTTCACCTTCGGTTGACCAACTTGACTTGTTCCATATCCTTTGACACCTCTGTGGTCGTCTGCTGATTCTCCCTGAATCCTTTAGGCGTCCACTCTCTTTTCTGTGGGTACTTCGGGCGTTCGCTCATTCTTCACTAAGGTCCTCGGACGTTCGCTCCCTCTTCAATTAGTACTTTGGTCGTCCGCTCACTTCCCAATGAGATGCTCGGACGTCCACCAAATCTTCTTCAGACAAGCTTCGGACGCCCGCTCATTTCTACTGAAATCCTCGAACGTCCTTTCTTCCTTCTGACGTTCTTCGGATGTCTTCTGACAACTTATCAGATTCCTCAAACGTCCATTGTTTCTTCTGTCAGATGATGTGGTTGATCGTTGCTTTGTCTCTTCAGCTCTCGGACAATCTTTGTCTCCTCGTCAATCGTCCGCTCATCCTACGGTCGTCTGATCTTCAGTTCACCTCAGACCTGACAGACTCTTGGACGTCCACTTGTCTTCTCACCAAGACCCCGGACGACCTTTGTCTTCAGTTGATATCTATCGGTCGTCCGCACTCCATCTGTGCTCGACCAATCTTCATCCTGTCATCAGCTTTGGTCGTCCGCTGCTTTAACTCATGAGCCTTCGGACGTCCATTTCAACATTGGCAATCTTTTGGTCATCCACTGCTTTCACTCTGAAACCCTTGGACGACCATTGTCTTCTTCCTCAGCTTTTCGGTCGTCCATTCTTCATCTTCGGACGACCTCTCCTTCCTCAGCCAAATCACCTCTTCGGCTAAGTCTCCTCATCGGGCATCCACTTCTCCTTGGATTGTCTGTTCTCCAACCTATGTATTGTTGTTGTAAACCCTTCGGTCACCCACTGTTCTTCATCGGGTGACCTCTCTTGTTCAACCTTGTCTTCGGTCTTCCTCTCAATACCTTTGGTCAGCCGCTCAGTCTTTGACTTTACCTTTTTGATCTCCGCTCTTCACATCGGTCGATCACTTCACATCCTTTGGACGATCACTGCACACATAGGACTTTTTTGTTATAGTTCATCAACTTCGGTCAACCTATCATTTTCTGAACATGAAAATCCTATTTTTCAAAACACAATTCAAAAAGTTCATTAGTCCAGACTAAGTTTCCTCATAAATTTGTGATCACCAAAAAAATTTCGAAATCCTAGATTCAACAATTTGAAGATTAATGAATAAATTTAATGTGCATTTAATATGTAAAATACCACATATGTTTGTTTGCTTTCTTGGAATATTAATTGAAAAAATAAGTTCTGTTGCTTTACTTTCATAACTAATAAGTTAAAAGGAGGTAATGATAAAGGTGTTGGACATTAATTGATGCATTAAGTGTACATTTAATGTTATTGCAATGATGCCTTATTTTGATGATCGTTAAAGGATACGTGTTATAACAAAGACGTTGGGCATTGATTAAAAAGTTAAATGTACATTTAGTGTCATTGCTTTCGGAAAGATGAGAGAGAAAAAAATTAAAAAGAATCATGAAGTATAAAGGAGAAATTTGAATGGAGAGAGTTTTTTGGAAATGACCTTAGCAGCACCATCTTCTTTATTTATAGAAGGTATAAAGATTAATTGACAAATAAATGCAATGGTGAATGAATTTTGATGGACTAAATGAGGTTATGGTAGAGATATTGGAGATTAATTGAGAAACTAAATGCACATTTAATTATTTTTGCTATTGATGAGATTGAAAGGATGAAAGAGAAAATAAATAAAAATAAGAAAACCCAAAGCTTCTTAAATAGATTTAAGCAAAGCTTCTTAAACTTGATCTTAGCATATATATCACAATCAAAATCAAATAGAGAAATCACCAAAGATAAAAAAAAGAAAGCAATTCTAACATGTGGTGATAAAAAATCGGAAACACAATTTTTTTTTTCGGATATTTAAAAGAAAATACTCGATAATGCACAAACCACTTTATTTTCTAAAATATTTTATAGTTAGTAAGTACCAATCTACAATAAACGTCATATCCAATATAAAAGATTCCATTTCTAATTATAATATGAATGATAATTCAGTTATTTATTATGAATTCCATGTGTATGTATTTTACAAACTTATTACAAAGGCAACTACTTAGCATGTATCACTTGAAATATGTTTTTCAATGGTCGCAATACTTATTTTTTACTTAGAGTGCCCTTAATGCCACTCCTCAAATTTTAATGTCACTCCCTCTTAGACTATTTTACCCTTTTTAAAATTTTATATCATAAAAAAATTATCATGATTATAATATAAAATATTAGAATATGAAACGTCTTTGTCTACCGGCTTTAATCATATTCTCCCTCAACCCATTCATTCTCTTTCCTCAAAAGTACGTGCATGACGATTGTTAAGTTAATGACCTCACACATGCAAAGTTAAGATGTTAATTAAAGTCATCGTCTAAGCAGCTTAATGGATAATTTATTTTTTTTTCTTTTCTCAATTTTATAACGAGCGACTTATTTTCTTCGTTTCCATATGTTTAACACCTATTTTTTTTCTTAATGTGCAAATTTCATATGCTATTACTTAAAATTAAGATAGAGGATTAGCAGAGAAAAATGGATTACGAGTTTGGACGTCAAAAAAACTTAACTAACGATGTGATATGATCTATTAGTATAATATTACAATATTTACTCAATTATATGACTCGAAGAGTATTAAGCACATAAAATATAAAAGATATAACAATAATTAAAATATAAAAAACAAACAAAATTCACAATCAAATTTTAAGTCAGTACAAATTTCTTGACAGCTTAAAATAAATATTTGTTCATAGTCAACTACATCAATCCCGTAAGAAATGAAAAGTACATTAGTTCATAACTCGATGAAGAACACTTCTAAATAATTTCACTTCTTTTCGATCCAGATGACATCCACCTAACAAGAAACAATAGTGTAATAAGATTAGATTATGAAACAAATTCTAAATTCATTGTTATAAATTAAAAGCAAACTGCTTGCATGATAAGAAATATAATTCATAACTAAATATAAGAATGTATGAATACACAAGGTATTGGACAATCTAATGCTATAAAAAAGTACAACTAATATGGAATGAAACTTACCAATTAATCATATGGATCTGATGTCAAATTCAAATCTATAAGACTTGTTGCCGTTATCTTGTCAACTTGATTTTCCAAATGTTCAACACTATTATGACCTCCACTTTTGCAAATGCTACATTTTTGTACTTTATCAACTATTTCAAATGCCGAAGGGTCACGTATTGTAGAATTGGAATTCTTTCTTTTCTTTGAACTTGTTGGACGACCTTTATGTGATTCAACAATTGGTTCAAGAAGTAAAGGTGATGGACCATTTACATATTTGGAAACTTGTCTTTGAATATGTTCGACGAACGTTAATACTTCTCTTGTAATCCATGAAGAAGATTTTTGAATTGTAGTCCTTGATCATCTAATCCACCATTAGTAGTATCAAAAGATTTATTATCAATCCTCCAATGAGAATGTATATGACCAAGATGTAATATCTCATTTTTCATCATTCTCATCATATGAGCACAAGGAAGCCAAATCTTATTGTATTACAAAAAAATATATTTGACTGCCAATCAAGGCATAAGAAAATTCGAAAATCCAAAATAAATAAATGGGAAAATTGGTTAAATGGTCATTATCAATATAATTTATTTCGTAAGAAATAGTCTCAATTAGTATTGAAAATTGACGAAATAGAATCAATGTGACAAATCAAAACACAAATTAAGAAGAATTATGGATATGATCCAATTAAAAAATGGTGAAATAGAATCAATCAACACTACAGGATTCAAAATAACAACTTAATGATATTATATTTATATAAAAATACAAATTAATTTACTCTCTAAAAGAAAATTCCTTTGCACTAGATTTAATGACAAGTCAAAAACACAAATTAAAAAAAACTACGGATATGATCTTTCAGCAAAAAAAAAATTATGTAGATAACAAAGACTTACATATTTATGGACAGCAATTGCAAGCAAACAAAAGACCAAGAAGTTCCATAAAATTTCAAACATTGAACCCCAAATTATTTTATGTATTGATAAGTATTATTAATGATTATCTGAAAAAATGATATATTCCCGATACACATAAAATATGGATAGAAAATATTTTGATTGCAGAATTCTCCATTTTTGTGTTAGAAAGAAAATAGATACTAAAGTCAGGACCAATACACATATTGATACCAAAACTAATAAAAAAAACTAAGGTGGATAAAACACAAATTCAAAAATTGAAAGAAATTAAAACCTGTTTTTCCTTACTAATATTAAGAAATCAACACACCTACACTTAATAAAAAAGACTTTTTTGATTGGATGTGAATGAATCAAAAACTAATTTCTCATACTATATCAAATTTAGAATCTTGATTTTTTTTTCCAAAATTTATACTATTTTTTAATGCATATCAACTTTAAACGTGGATCATACCAATCAAATTACTTGTTTTAAATATTTATTTCATAAAAATAGATATCAGTCAAAATAGAAATATCAACGTAACAGAGAAAATCGAGATATTATCTAGTAAATTAGAATTAAAAAATTTCAACAGAGAGAAAAATGAACAAGAAGGCTAAGGAAGTCTTGATACGGAAATAAAACCAATAAAAAGACAAAAGAGAATTGTACAAAATCGGGCACTGATAAAAAGTGTAAAAAGAAAAAAAATAATCAGCACAATAAGAAAGGAGAACTAGATTTCTTCCTGAATTGTTTTTTTCTTTTCAATTAACATGGGACGACCCCTTGAACAAGGAATATTTAATAATATTAAGATATTTTATCTCTTATCAAGACTAAAAACATTCAAATGAAATTACTATGATGCTTCAAGATATACGGATCCAATTCTTGTAGAATTGATAAAAAAAAGGATTAATGATTATTGAACCCGAAGTGTTGTCGATAAAAAAAGGTTACCTTAAAAGCAATATTCGCATAATCGGATTATAAATGAAATCGAATGATCAGTTCGATTGCAATCATATCGATGAGATTTAACCAAATTTTATTAAAATAATATTATTTATAGTAATTATATATTTAGAACATAATTAATATTATTATTTTAACTATAACTTACCAATATTCATAATAAATACAAAGAGATTAATGAGAGTATACCATTTTACATTTCACCCAAAATTTAATTATTCCTCCATTTTAATTAGATCAAATCTGATCATTAATTTAAAATTAATGATATGTAGTGCAAAGTGCTATGCATTTTTATTTTTTTAATACAAAAGTATTATTTATTATATTTTAACAAGTTAATAATTATTTAAAGTCGTGATGATTGATAATTTAATAATATTTATTTAATATTAATGATGTTATATTAATTTATTTATTAGAAATCACTCAAAATATATATTTTTGATTTATTTTGCTTTATCTTCAACTCAATTCTTTATTATTTGTAGTGAAGGGTTTTTCTCACATTATTCATCATTTTTTTCTAAAAAAATTAATATCTATCCAAAAATCTTTATAACTGATAACTTATTATTAATTTTTATGTATTTGTATAATATTAATGATGATATATTAATTTATTTTATTTAAATCATTCAAACCTCCCTATTATTATTATAAATTGTTCTATTTTATCTCTTTCTTTTCTTATAATTTTCTTGTTTACCCCCTTCTTTTTTTATTTCCATGTAGTCGCTTTATTAATCGTCCTACCATATTTTCTTATTGACTATTATTTTTTAATTATTTTCTCTTCTTTCGAAAATTTTTAATTCTAAACAAAAAATGATGAGATTTTTTTTCGGTTCACTGGTTCACTCTGTTTTGTTTTCATTTTTTTGAGATCAAATCGAATCGAGTCATATACCGGTTGGGTTCAATTCTAATAACTTGCACGTTTAAGTAAAGTGCTAAACTTGATAATTTAAAATTTCCGTTAAATGCCTTAATCACTCCCCCACTTTTTGTTTTCCGTTACATAATCACTTCCCCAATTTTCGCACATGTGAGGGCCACTTTCTTTTTTTATGTGAAAAAAGAAGAAGTAGAAAACAAATTATTTTGGAAACCGTTTCATTACATACAGAAAACAATTCCAATAATTTGCTTCCGTTAACATCTTTTTCCGGATACTAAAAACACAACAGTGCGATATGATTGACTTATAAGACAAGTTGCTGCTGTCCTCTGCTCTGCTGTGTCCAGTGTCATCCATTTACTCCACTGCGCACACTTTACCGATACGCCACCTCTCTCTCTCTCTCTCTCTCTCTCTCTCTCTCTCTCCAAAATTCTCATTTGTTTCCTATTCCTCTCCCTCTCTCTCTCTCCCACTAACAATATTTAATATATATCTCTCTCTCTCCAATCTTTTCTCTGTCCCTCCCTCTCTCTATCTCTCTATATCCAACCACATTAATATATAGATGCCATAATATACCATCTCTCTCTCTAATTAATATATATATAGATGCCATCGTACACCATTGCACTCATCTTTCTACACTGATCTGCCTTTTTCCCCTCACCTCCACATACCACAGCAAAACCAGCAACGAAGAGCGCACACAAGTTTACAGCCATGAATCCTACTCCTGTCCTCCTCATGACCCTTCTCGTCACCCTGCTGCTCTCATCCACCGCTGCTGATGCTGCTCGTTCCCCCTTACTTGGCGGCTGGTCGCCAATCAAGGACCTCAAGGACCCTTATGTCCTCCAGATCGCCGGGTTCGCCGTCTCCGAGCACAACAAGCAGGTCAACGGCGACAAGCTGACCCTCGTAGGCGTAATCAGAGGCGAATCCCAGGTGGTTTCGGGGACAAACTACCGCCTCGTCCTGGAGGTTAAGGACGGCGCCGGCGGCGTCGCCCGCTACCAGGCCCTCGTCTGGGACAAGCCCTGGGAGAAGTTTCGGCAGCTCACCTCCTTCAAGTCGGTCAAGGCCTAATGAATACATCTGCATCGCTTCTGTTCCTGTTATCTTTTAAGTTCTTGTTCCTGATGCAGTCTGTAATGGACATGTTGTTGGTTAATAAAAATGGTAACATGATCTGAGATATGTTATATTTAAATCTTTATGGTATATATCTTTTTGCTATTTGTTTGATAAAAATGTCCCTTTTATTAAAAAAATTAGTGGAACAGATTACTAAATAGTGGGACTGAATTTGAGGAAAGAAAACAAATTTTATTCATTCTTCAATCTTTTATTTTTGAACTATGCCACCGGTAGGTTTCACTCACTGGATGTGCAGAAACTTCAGATCTATTAAGCCATGCCTTTTTTTTATGCTTATTTAGCCATGGCTTTAGATCTATTGGATTGATTGATTTGCAAGATTTTTCAGTTGAGGATTGTGAAGTTAAAATATGTAATGTGATCCAACAGTAGGCCATCTGGATTCATCTATGAACCAATGTCCAAAAATATGGATATGCTCTGGTGCTGTTTCTCTCTCCTCTGTGATTCAAATGAATATTTGATTTTGTGCTGAGTTGGATTGGTAGGTAGGTCTGTGCTGAGTCACACAAGATTTTAATGTGGAAAACAGATAGGAATAGGACCTGTGTCAGTGCCCCAATTATTGTTTGGTAGATCAGGGGAGAATTATAATATTGCATGTGACATATCACAAATGTGAAGGAAATTTGAACACTCCATTTTCTCTGATAGCTAGCGTGTTTTTTAATTTTTCTTTCCGATAAAAGTGGTGACTTAAATTGTGGACGGAAACTTTACTAGAAAAAACAACTTGTAAAAGAGTAAAAAGCTACAGATCCGGGCAATGAGAACACCATCATATCGCCATTCAATATTTTGGTGACCGACAATAAATGAGTGTTAAAAATAGATAACAATGTAGAGCGAGTAATCTCGAATTTAATTTGAATTTTTTTGTGCTTTTTATTTTTAGTCTAATTCCCATGTACTAGGTCCATGTACCCATTTTTAGTTGATAATTTTATTTTTATATATAAGAATTTAATGAAGTTGCTAATCATTACATTTTGAAATGATTAAATATGTGTATCTTTATGTATCTGATTTTGAATGACGTAAAATTTAATATTTCCATGAAGTAAAGTTTTATATCTTCGATAATTTAAATTGCCTCTAAAAAAATTATCACATATTAAATTATTGATAATGTATATTATTTTATTTAATATATATAAATAATTATCTGTGATGTCTGTTTTTTTAAATAATATATAATATATATTTTTTACTAAAATACTATGGAACAAAGTAGTTACTTTTTTTTAATTTATATAAAAAATTTAACTTGAATTCTATTAACTTGAATTCAAAACATATATATTAAACCTATAAAATTTATACACCAAACAAATAAATTTATAAACTAAGTAGTATATTATTTTCTAAACAATGATAATAATTATTATTCTAAATCATTATAGTATTACAATAATTAAAAAGTAATTATCTATTATTTATAATATATCAGAAATATATTTAATTAATTAATAGTACTAATATTAAAATTAATAGAAATAATAACAATCTATCTAATAATAGTGATAAAAAATATTATTATAGTGATTAATAATAATTATACTAGCAATAAACTATTATAGTATTATTTATTTTGTTTTTTTATTTGTTTGAATAAAATTTTAAAGGATAAACCAATGTTGTAAGAACCGAACCGGATATTGACCCAGAAAAGTGTTCAGTTTAGGTTCACCTGGTCGGCCAGTTAAACCGTTGGTTGGACTGGATACTAATAAAATGATAAAAATATATTAATCCAAATTATTATTAAATATACTTGTTCAATTTTAAACATAATTACTTGTCAAAGTAAAATCATAATAATATGATTGCAAATTCCATTAATATAGAATTTAATATTAATTTAAATTCGGATCATGATTAATAAAATTAGTCAAACAAAGTCAATTAAAACATAAGTAATTGGAGGAAAAAAATTAATTATATTTACAACTCATGCATGAATAATTAATACACAATCAAATTAGTTAAATGATATATTAATTAAAGTTTAAATGATATTTACAAAAAAATGATGCATTGAAAATCTACAAATGCATTAAAGTTTAATTACAAAAGAAATTAAAGAAGTCCTCAGTAACCAACTAGTGCATTAAAAACTTTCACCTTTTCCTTTTTTTTATTTTCTATTTGAAACGGACGATTTTGTCTTCGGTTCGAGTAGTTCGACAGTTTTTTTTGGTCGATTTAGCCGATTTTGACCGGATCAAAATAGTGTCCAATTCATGAGCACACACTCAAGATTGGATTGGAGGCCAGTGGACGGTTGAACTGGTCGGACCGGTTGGTCCGGTCCGAGTTTGACAACACTGGGATGAACGTGGAAAGATAAAATATAATAGATTTCCACCAAATGGCTATGCAAATTGTCACTTTCGATAATTTAATACAATAGTACCAATTAAATGTGGAAAGATTATCTTTATCAAAACATCCCTTAAAGCATATGTTGATGATTTCAATTTGGTCAATTCGGGAGGATATGAAAATTTCATATTAATTAATTCATAGTACAACGACTTTGAGCTCTTGCACCTTCCTTAACCTATTAATAATTAAATGTAATATGAAATAGCGGAAACTAAATGTCATTTTATCGCAATATTCATTTACACAATGTAGTAGAAAGATGAGGGAATTAGTAAACAAGCAATTTATGTTACAATAGAAATTAACGAATTAATAGCATAAAAATATCATTATGATAATGCTATGTTCTTTAATAAATAAATAGTAGATATTGATTTTTATTTCCAAGCACTAAATATTGATAATGTCTTGAATCTCAACCCAATAGTAAACTCGTATGATCCTTTATACAATATAATCTTTCGAATAATTGGGCGGTAAAGACTCTAGTCGTATACAAGAGTCTCACTGCCTAAGGGCTCGTAGGCGGAGCCCTCAATACCTAAATGATTACAGAGCTTTTGTCTCATATTTCGTATTGAGAGTTCATATATAAACTTTCTAGGGTTTTGATTATTGTGCAACTTATAACATCTATTATTTTCTTCTACATCAAAAAGAGAACATCATCGCAGCCTTAGGACGTAGCCCAATTAAGGTTGAATCTTGTTAAAACTTGTATCTTCTCTATTGTGATTATTCTCTCTTATGTATTTCTCATAACAAAATGGTATCAAAGCCTCATGATTCATCGGTGATATAAAATCGTGCAAAGAAATGACGTACAACAATGTGACAAATCGAGAAGTGCATGTGACAAAACAATTTCAAGCTATGTTAGAGAGCACTTTTGAAACAAGATAAGATCTGAACACCACTCACAAAGGATCAATCGAAGGAGATGGATATAAAAAATTTGTCATTGCAAGATAAGAAAGATCATTTAGTGGTCCTGTTGTGTTTGGCGGATGAGGTGATAATCGAAGTCGTTGATGAAAAAATAACAATTATTCTCTGATTGAAACTTGAAAGTCTTTATATGATGAAGTCCTTTCAACAAGTTATTATTGGAACATTTGTTCACCCTATGCATGCAAGACAATACCCTCTAGATGAACATCTTAATCAACTAAATACACTACTGATTGAGTTAAGAAATGTTGATTTGAAGATTGATGATGAAGATGTTGCCTTACTTATGTTAGTTATACCCCTCCTTTATTTGAGAACTTTGTTCAATTTAAGTTCGTCCGAAGAGATGTTATAAGTTTGGAAGAAGTAAAATTGAACCTTCATACTCAATACATAGGCCATTTGGTAGTTTTGTCAAGACTCATATCACAAGATTGATTTTGATTCCGAAGAAGGGACATGTCTCGAATTCTAAGAAGGGCAAGCTAAAGCATAAGATCAAGAAGTCAAATCCTAAAGAGATATGTCACTATTTCATGTAATAGGGCCATTGGAAGAAATAATTCTCCTATAAAGGCCTCAGTAGCCATGGTAACACATGAGAATTGAGATTCAGAAGATGATTTGTTTCTTACTATAGTCGATCATGGATGTTTGAAAGAAGGCTAGGTTCATGATTCGGGGTGTGCCTATTATATGACTTTGAACAAAAACTGATTTTCATCTTATCAAAAGTTTGATGGAGGAAACATTATCACAGACAATAATGCATCATCTATGATTGGGATTGGCTTTGTTGAGATCAAAACTCATGACAACAAAATGAGAACATCAATAAATATTTGTCATGTTCCAATAATTAAAGAAGAACTTGATATCATTAGAAGTCTTAGTCTATAAAAGATGTTATATCAATGTTAGGCATTCTCATTGTCACCAAAGGTGATACTACAATCATTAAGGGAGTAAGGTGATGTTCTTATATATACCACAAAGTAAAACATCTCTAGCGATTTTGTCATGGACAATTAATCAAATTTAGATATGTCCAAATTATGACACATGTGCTCAAATATATGAGTCAAAACAAGATTAACAAGCTCAACAAACGAGATCTTTCAGAGGTGAGAAGATTTCTAAAATTAGTTTCTACAAGCACTACGACTTTGGCAAGCAAAGTTTCTTTACGAGATCATATCTCCATTCAATATTTTGGTGACTAACAAGTAAATGAGTGTTAAAAATAGATAACAATGTAGAGACAATGGTCTTGAATTTAATTCTGAAATTTTTTGTACTTTTTATTTTTTATTTTCCTCCCTCATGAAATTTTACACATGCCCCTTAGCTATAAAATCGAGCAGAAGTAGATCTGAATTTTTTTTGGATAGTTTCATCCAAAAAACTAGTATTAAATTTATTCAAGTTTTTTTAATTTATTAATTTATTATTTTATCCTCTAAACTAAAAAAATCCTCTCGGCACTCTTTCTCTCTCCTCTCTCTCGCTCTCTTTGTAATCTCTCTCTATATCTCTCCTCTCTTTCGCTCTCTCTACTCCCTCTTCAACATCTCCCTTTCCCTCGGCAACTCATCGAAATGCGCGCAGGCAAGCAAGAACTCGCCTACGGGTGCGCGAAGAGAGGCAAAGAGAGAGAGAGAGAGTATTGTTTTAACGAGAGGGTAAAATAGTAATTTAATAAACTAAAATAATGTGTAAAAATAGAAAACCAAATTGGCGGATGAAATTGGTCAATAAAAAAAATTAGACCTACTTTTGTCGATTTTATAATTTAGGGGTAGATCTGAAATTTCGTGATAGTTCATGAAAATAACTCTTTTATTTTTAATCTAATTCCCATGTACTAGGTTCATGTGCCCATTTTTAATTGATACTTTTATTTTTATATATAAGAATTTAATGAAGTTGGCAATCATTGCATTGTGAAATGATTAAATATGTGTATCTTTATTTATCATCAATGATTTTTATTGAAGTAAAATTTTATATATCCACGAAGTAAAGTTTAATATCAACGACAATTTAAATAGTCTCTTAAAAAGATTATCACTTATTAAGTTATCGGTAATGTACATTATTTTATTTAATATATATAAGTAATGATATGTGATCTCTATTATTTTGTTTGTTATATAAAAAATAATATGTAATGTACGACTTAATACCTTTGAACAAAGTAGTTACATTTCTTAATTTATATAAATTTAAGTTGAATTCCGTAAATTTGAATATGAAACATATAAACTAAACTTATAAAATTTATACACTAGTCAAATATATTTAATAATTAGTATATAATTTTCAAAAAATGCTAATAATAAAATAATAATTATTATTCTAAATCATTATAATATTACAATAACTAATAGTAATTATCTATTATTTATGATATATGAAAAATGTATTTTAATTAATTAATAGTACTAATATTAAACTAATAGGAACAATAATAACTATAACTATAATAATAATAATAATAATAATAATAATAATAATAATAATAATAATAATAATAATAATAATAATAATAATAATAATAATAATAATAATAATA
>LTAE01005898.1:10777-27057 GCA_001647135.1 Pontederia paniculata | reverse complement strand
AGTTCATCAGTACAAACTAAGTTCCCTTACAAATTTGTGATCATCAAAACACTCTTGGGATCCTAGATTCAACACATGCGAGCAAGCGAGCAACGACAGGAACTATCTACCCTTCATGAATGCATGTGTACCAAGGAAGTGGCGACGATGCGAGGTCTGACGTTCAGAGACAAGAAGGTGGAACGTCGACGGTAGAGAGATCTTGCGGCCACCAGCAAGTGGAGACGACAAGCAAATGATGTGCTCGAACAAATCAAGTTTGCTTGTAAGTGCATATGATGTGCTCGACCTCCTCTTTGAATTCAAGGAACACGTAAAAGGCGTGGACGACGGACGGGTACTCCAATGGTGCTAAAGGTAGAGAAATAGCCAACAAAGAAGGCTCCAGCGACCGAGGAGAAGGAGAAGAAGGCGGTCGCTAGACCGGCGGGGGGAGAAGTTCGAGCATGACACAGGAGGCACTTTAGATGCATGATTGGCTGCCGATGGAGACGAGGAGAAGGACATCAAGGGACGTCGCATGCTGTAGGGAACGGGTGCGGTTGCAGCAGCAAGGACGCATCATCATCAGCAGTGGCCGAAATTGACAGATGCGCTCGGACATGAAAAGAATTGAGGTGGTAGAGGAGCATCATAAAGAAGAGGACATCACCAAGGATGGAGAAGGTCATCTTTCTCGTGCAGAGGCGTGCAAAGAGGAAGAGTGCTAGCGTATCCTTCAGAATGTCGAGGTCACAAAGAAATGCTAGGAGCGGGGTGCTCTAGATGCAGGAAGTTCTTTGTGTCGGTAGGTTCTAGCAGGAACGGAGTGCCCTTGAGGTCTGAGGTGGAGACCGTGTCGAAGGACGAACACGATGCTGTAGGACGGAGGTCATGCCCATGTCAAAGGATTGACACAATGCTGCGGGTCGGGGTAGTGTCCGTGTCGAAGGACTGACATGGTGCTACATTCGATCGACGTTGCTGCACGCGACACTGGTCAGGTGAGCCTACCTGTTGGTGGCCGAGTTCATCGAATCGACCAGTGGATGGCGAAAACTACGCATGATGCATAGCACGACACTAATCAGGTGAGCCTACTTGTGGGTGGCCGTGTTCATCGACTGCGTGATGATGATCGATCAGTGGACGGAGAGGACTACTCAGGGTGCAAAGTCAGCGGGCACGTGAGGAGGGCAGCAAGGCGGTGGGTCACGGTGCGCGAACATCGAGGCCGTTCCAAAAGGAGGAGCGAAGCAGAACTCCAGGGCGAGGGGTTGAAGGTGTGCGACATTAACGAGAGGTTGCCGAAAGATACTAAATACTCGAAGGATCGTAGTAGTTCCCCATATAGCCGAAGACCGGATTGAGGATTGACCAAAGTTAGAAGTTCCTCTCAAGTTTGAAGTAAAGTCAAGATTAAGGGGGAGTATGTTGAAAATTTAATCTTGATTAGGAGTTTAATTTTATTAGGATTAGATTTTTAGTTGGATTAGAATTAATTAGAGTTGTTTTCTAATCAAAGTTAAGCTACATGTCCTATAAATAATCCTCTGATGATTAATAAAAGAGATGCATTGAGTTGTTATGTAAACTTTCTTGTCTCCTCTATTTCGTACGTTATGTTTCTCTCTTCTACATCATCGGTCGTCGCCATCGCTCCCAACATAGGTATCGTGTGAGAGAAATCAATGACCTTCATCTCTATCTTATAATCCTCTTTTATAGGGATTCACTTAGTATAATTTGAATCAAATTCGACTTAATCTTCTACTTTATTTCGTAATATACATTATTTTATTTCATCTCAGACTTTAAATCTCTCCCATTTTAAATAACACAACACGTCCCGTGTTCTACCGGAACGTGGTGCGTGTTTATGCTATTTTGGTTTGTAGTTCAAAATCGTGTGGTACACAATTTTCCTGTGCAACACGATCCGTGTCCGGCTCGGACATGGTCCATGTTTAACCATTCTTTATTATTTTTCTTAATATTTTAATTTTGTGAATATGTCAAGTGTTACATTAACATCCTTAAAAATGAATTAGCCCTCAAATTCAGCAATACCAAATATCACTTGTTCATCTTTAATCATTAAGGTTTAGTAGGGTTACCTAAAGTGTCATAAATGTGTGGCTCTCATTCCACTTGCATGCCATAGGCCCTTCCTTGTACCCTCCTTGGGGCACCTCCTCTTCCTTAAGGTCCTTGCTTGTCGTTCTTTGGTTCTTCTGGGCACTCATTGATAAAGTGATCAAATTTCCCACAATGGAGGCATGCCCCAGATTGGCGGCCACATTCATTTGAATGGTATCGTCGACAGTGCATGCAATCTTTTGTCTTGTTCTTGTGATGGTGGTCCCTGGCGAAGTTTGTAGGGTCATGGGCATTCGTTACGGCGTTGGTCTCTCCAGTTGGGTGTCTTGTCTTGCCTGCGCTCATCCAGTCTAGGACTCTCTTGTTCTAGCAATCGTAGTTGGACCATTTTTTCAATTCCTTCTGGCGCATCAAGTTATCCCTTTCCATTCGCTTAACTAATTTGGACTCCTCGTTAAGGGTCTTGCAGTTACCCCCATGAGTTTTTGACCTTAGATAGACTTAGGTCGTGGATGAATCAATCCACCCGATCTTGTTCATTTTTTGGTAATGCACAATACTTTTCCTATCGAGTGAACTTATTTAGGTACTATGCCACCGTCAAGTCCTCTTGCTTCAATTCTAGATACTAACACTGCTTTAAGAGACGTTCATATGCTAGGAAATAACGAGTTTGGAAGGCATCCTTGAATTCCTTCCATGTGATTTGTCTCATTATCTGATAGGTCTATGGCCTTAGTGATTTTCCACCAGTCCTTTGCATCTTTTATTAGCTGATAAGCCGTGTATAGGACCTTTTAGTCCTCAATGCACCGTATTAGTGCGAATGTTTCCTCCGTGGTGTCTATCCACCTCTCGGCCTTATCAATATTGTTGCTACCATCAAGCAGGGGATGGTAAAGTTTTAGGAATTGCTGGATGGTATCCTTGGGATCGTTGGCTTGCTGGTTTTGATTAGCTAAGGCGTGATTATTGCTAAGTGCCTCATCTTGATTACCTCTAGCCTTTCGACTGTTAGTATGTCGAGGAGGAGGCATCTACATTGACAACAAGTAAGAAAACATTAACTTATCTATCAATAACCTCTTTAAGAATTTATCTACATTTTTCTTTGATATGACTGTTCGTGATGCTTGCACATGGACTCTATTCATTTAGAGACAACTAAGAAGTTCAATCATGGACATATCTCTGTACTATCATTAAATTTACTTTCTCCTTTTTCTTTACCTTTTGAGTAACTATAATTCAATCATGGACACATCGGTTGCACCATTAAGATGCGCAGTGGTTGCAATATACAATTGGTCCATCTTCAGTTCTTTCTTTCATTAACAAGAACATTAGTCGCATTAAGATGCACAATAATCAGTATGCTCTAGCCCACTTTATTCTTTCTTTCTTTCTTTATCTTATATTAATTATGGCAATCAATATGTGAACCTTTACCAGGCGCAATGTCCCGCTGCAAGCACGACTAGCTAGGCCATGAATCAGTAGAAATCAATCGGGTCCAGTCACGCAGTCGGGGTAAAACCCGTAGTCAAGATAAAATCCTACTGCTAGGAATAAACCCTACAGTCAACATAAATCTTGCAATCGGCGAGGCCCTCCTCTTCATGCAAATAATCTCAATAACAAACATTAGTGGTTTTTTAGGATTGTATTATTAGTGGTGAAGATCATGATAACCTAAGGAAACAATCATCAGGATTAGCAAGCATTATAGAACAATGACATGACTAACTTTTATCAGGCAAAACACGACCCGTGTCATATCATGACATGGTCCACGTTTAAGGTAAAGAATGGGTGAGACATCTTTGGTTTCAGGAAACGATCCGCGTCGACGACAACACGGTCTGTTTTAGCAGGCGCATCTGTTTCCGAGGTGGAAACGTCTTGCGTGAGATATGTTGCATACTAGTATAAATCATCACGGTCCGTGTTGGTTAAAACTCACTGTGTCGATTTAGGACTTTAACTATACTAGTCCACTTCATGGAACACTTGCCATGTCAAGGGATGACATGGCCCATTTTTCATAACCTAGATGGTGTGCAAAGTGCGGCTTGCAACCGATAAAGACGCAGTCCCCGCATTCACAGCGTCTCACATTGTCCGATGAGATACGATTGATGCTGCGCTCGACGTGGTTGCTATGGTGCAGGAGACATGGCTCTTGATGTGGAATCACACAATTGGTGTCCAGGGAATGGTATGGGCAGTCAAACACGGTCTGTGCTCGTAGGCGACGACCCGCGTTCGGTCATCCTTTTCTCATTCGATGACACACGACCCTTGTCCTCGTTGACACGATTGGTGTTGCTGAACTCGGAATGTGTCAAGTAAGACATGGTCAACGTCCGACGATATCATCCCTATATTAAATCAATATGTACAATATTACATTGTTGATCTTTTAACTTACATACATTCCGTGTCTGACCATCAATTGTTCTTTTGCGTTCCTCGGTATCCGATCCTCGTTGGTCCACTAGGAGAGAGATGGATGGGGCTTTAGGTATCGTGGGAGAGAAATTAATGGCCTTTATCTCTCTCTTCTAATCCTCTTTCATAGGGATTCACTTAGTATAATTTGAATCAATGTCGACTTAATCTTCTACTTTATCTGTAATATACATTATTTTATTTCATCTTAGACTATGCCAAATCTTTCCCATTTTAAATAACAAAACACGGCTCGTGTTCTATCGAAACGCGTTCCGTGTTTACTACAGTTTTGGTTTGTAGTTCAAAACCGTGTGGGACACAGTTTTCTTGTGCGACACGGTCTGTGTCCGGCTCGTACATGGTCCGTGTTTGACCATTTTTTATTATCTTTCTTAATATTTTTATTTTGTGAACATGTCGGGTGTTACATCTGATATAAGATTTAAAAATGATACAAGAAGAAGGCTTAAATTTTTGCCTTAATATCTCACATAACTATAAGATAAGATCATTCTTGCTTTACTCTAATTGGTTAAAATTATTTGCAGATAGGATATGATTTGTTGGGAGTTCTCCCTCTATTTCTATGTGTGAATTAAATAATCCAAGTTAATATTGTGCATAAAAAAATAATATCAGGCAAAATAGATATCAATTTTTAGTGGAAACAACCTCCAATAAAAAGGTAAAAACCTATAGGACAATCAAAGAGTAATTTAACTATATCAAGAACAAACTACAAAATCTTTCAGGTTTTATCCAAATCCGAAATAATAATCTAATGGCAAAAAACAATAGATATCCTCTAAAATTTCTAAACAATCAATAGAAATGATTCACCTGATTATTGTGATTCTATGACATGATAAAAAACCTTCAAAGATCCTTCTAATTTAGTTCTATTCTTGATTCCTTACTCTTCAAAAAGAACATATCTATCTTCTCAAAAGCCTTCCCTTGTTCATAGCTATCTCACCACCAAGAGAGATCAATACTTCTATTTTTATGACATCCAAAGACTAAAAACATCAAGAAAAAGAACTCATTTATTCTATCTTCATATGTCTCAAACTCCTCTCTTTTTTCTTCTTTTGTTTGAGAGAAGTTCTATTTATCATTTGGATATATAATTAACTCTAACTCAAATATTTAGGTTTTTGAATTTTTTATGGGCTTAAAGCCCAATAATCTCCCCCTTCAGCTCATGTAAAGGACATACTCCATAAAAAATTACTACTTGATCTTCATATCGATCTGACATCTCATTTCAACATTTCCTTTGAATTTATCTTTTCCTTCTTTTCTTCAGTAATCATTGTATATTCAGAATTCAGATATCTAATAGAAGAATGATGCTCTTGTGTAGACCTCTGAAGTTGAGAAGTCTTTTCCCATACTCAAAATCCTCTATATCTGCACCCACTACTAGTTCATCGCTCCTGATTTTAATATGTAAATTATCATTGCTCTATCTTTTTGATATACTAAAGTTCACCAATGTTTAAAATTTATTAAACACCACATCTCTACTTTTGATGATTTTTTTCTTCTTTGGATCACATAACTTGTATTCAGATTCAATATCTCCATATTATAAAAATATGTGTTTTTAAGCCTTTTCATTTAATTCATGTCCTTGTTCCTTTGATTCATGTGCAAAAAAAAAAAACTCTACAACCAAAAAAATTGAAGTGAGGATAAGAAACACTCTTACAAGTCTATACTTTCTAAAAAATATCAGAATTCAAAGGAGCTAATGGAGATATGTTGATAGCATAGAGTATTCACAGCTTCACTCCAATTTACCCATCCTTAGCATAAATATGATTTTATCAATAATAGTTATGTTATTCTTCAAAAACACCATTATGTTGTGGAGTTTTAAGTATTGTTTTCACATGTTTGGAGCTATGCCTTGAACAATAATTCTTAAACATTCAAGATGTATATTCATCATCATTATCTATTCGAAAGCATTTTAATTTGCTTCCCATATGATCTCTTTCCGCCATGATGTGAAACTTTTGAAAAATGTGAAGTGCTTAATATTTTGTTTTCATGAAATAAATTCACAGTTTTATGAAAAGCATCATCAATAATTATATAAAATATATATTGTCACTTAAGAAGCTAACCTCAATAGGACCACATGCATCAAAGTGCACCAAATCTAATATTTTTTTTGCTGTTGAAACTCGACAAGGAAGACACTCTACATTGCTTATCAAGTAGACAATCATCACAAATATTTAAAGTTTTACTTTTGGTAATAATAATGTAAGAATTACTTGTCAGAACTTGCATTCCTTTCTCACTCATATGTCCTAATCTTCTGTGCCACAAATTTAGTGAATCTTCTTCCTCTATTGCATTAACTATTTGTCCAATCAAATTTATTTGAATTTTACAGAAACACCTGATAACTTTTCTTTAGTAACAACCATAGATCTCTAAATCAATTTTTACTTTTTGTCACCCATATGATTGTGATGATATTTTTTTATTTAAAAGTTGAGGAGAAATTAGATTGAGACACAACTCAGGTATGTGTCTCACATCCCTCAGAATCAGCTCACAACCACAATATGTTCGTATGCATCCATCTTCAATTTCTACAATTCTAGGCTTAATCTTATTGCCAATCTTCATTGTGCCAAAATCACCGGTTTTATACATGCTAAAATATTTTTTAAAGGAGTTGCATGGTGTGAAGCACCTGAATCAACTATCCACTCAGTCGAAGAGTTTGTGAAATTGCATGATGCGAAAAATTCGTTATACAAACGCATAAGATATTATTGCTCACTGGGACAAATCCGCTATCGTCTATGCCAATCGAACATGAGTAAAGTGTCTCGTTATTTGAGTACTCACAAATATTCAACTAGCTATTATTTGTTTATATGAAAATGAAGAAGGAAAGGTCAACCCTTTTACAAAGCACGAGTTGAAGTGGATTATAATTTAAAATACAATGTAAAAATGTCAGCGTGCGTAATAGATTCTGAGCATAAGAGCATATGCGTATTACCAAAAAGGATCATCTCACAAACTTAGGTATTATATGGAACATAGTAACACTTAAGTGATGTGGAGTAGTTATATATCATGCTTGGATGATAGATAAAATAATAAAATTACAGCTACATTAATTAAACATTAGCAACGTCAATCTGGCTACTCCACATAATTAAATTCCACACTCGCTCTTCGAGGTTATATAATTCATGCGCTTTCGTTAATGTTGATGACAAGTTGAAGTGATTTTAAAGTAACCACGGGTGGGTGTGGCGAAACATACTTGATCTTTTCTCGATTCTCTTTTTTAGATTCGTATGTTTTAATAGATTTGATGATGAGAGGTTGGTCAAGGTGGATCCACACTCTAAATTTTCATCAACTGATTATTTCTTTGATGGTTTATCTATTTTTTTTCTTAATGAATAAGACAACAATCGATCCCAATTGCACCTGCCAAGATAGTTAATGCAAGAAACCATGAGTACGTGGTCAACCAATCCTTATGGTTCGACACCTAAAGTACTACAATTTCATCCCTTGTTCTTGAGGTTGTTAGTTGTGTAATTCAATTCATGATAAATTTGAGAACTTGTTTATCAAAACATGGCATCAGAACTTGTGACAACTTGCCATAGCTTGCATCACAACCGCATTCTAACATCATCATTGCTTACCTGTTACACATCATGTATCAAGTGTCATGGATGGTGTATACATTCATGATAACAAATAGATTGCACATGGCTTGGAGTTAGTCTGGTTACGTGTTTAAGAATATATGGAGTTGTAATAAGAACCTTTTATTTTTTGTTCATTTTAAAACAAGTCATTTGGTATTTTAGGCTCAAACTCAATGATTGTAAAGCTATTCACAAAAAAAAAAAATGTCAAAAGTTTTATCTTATTTTACTTCTGCTAATGCGTAAGTAGTATTGAACAAGTCAAGTGAAGTTTTTAACTACCATGAGAGGATACTAAGTTTTCTCTCTAAATTGGAAGTGTGGCTTATCTCGATATTTGATTTATTTAAATATTAATAATATTTTTCAATCTTGATTATGCTAAGACATGAAAAAAAAATTGAACTAACTTTTTATATGTGTCTATTAAGGAATTTGATTTTAAATATTCATTTGTCTAAAAATGGTGAAAAATATATGATAGATACTCTTTGTGGTATATTTTTCATAAAATCTGAATATATTCAAATGAAATATAAATGTATGAAGTTATGGCTGAAATATAAATATGATTTTCTGTATAACTTATATCAAAGAAGGCTATCGAAAAACATTATAACTCATGAAATTTTGGATGTGGAAATGATTATGGTTGTGATATTCTTAAGAAAATAGAATGAAATGAAAAAGGATATTGAAGTAGTAAAAGAATATTGAAGTAGTAAAAAAAAATGAGATGTTCGACCCTATCTTGAAGTAACTTCATATGAGATTAGGTTAAGAAAAAAAACATTAATTTTGACACCCCACAAACTATAGATGGTAGTAATGCTAAGGCTCTGTTTGGCAACATTGTTCCAAAGGCTTGATCACCAAACATTTCATGTGAGGGTTTTGGGATGGCCCCAAACAAGACCTAAATCTTCCCAATTAATAAAGTTAAAGTGCTATAGGAAATTATTGGTAAGTGGCAAAAAGTGTTATCACACCCTATCTTTTTTGTTGCATCCAGGACACCTTTCCCCAGACTTTTAACCCGACTGCACACTTTTGTTAATTTTCATCCCTGATTTCTTTAAATATTTTCAGTTAAACTCATTTGGTAACTTTTGATACCATCTTGGTCTTATTTTGTAGAAAATGCGGAGAGCTAAATTAGGAATATCAGTCTACAACCTTTCCCAAATTATCATCTGACTAAATGGAGCAAAAAGATGATGTGGTAACCTTGATATCCTAGTAACTCGATTTATTTGAACAAAGAAGACTATAAACATGAAAAGAGCTATTTGAAAACATTCCTTAATCAAGCCACCAATTTTTGGAGGTAAGTGCTTGTCAAAGCCAACTATCTCACCATGAAGATTCAAATTGATGGGATTTAATTGTAGAAGGAATTTGACGGAGACTTGGAGCCCAAAGAAACATTCGACAACACCCAGAATCATGGGTTTTACCTCGGGGCGATGGTTCAAATTTGCTTACAACTTCAAGGACAATATAAGAGCACCCCTCCCTTGTTACAAGGCATCTCTAAATCCACACTCGAGGAGCGCAAACCACACTGCAAGGAAGAGAGCGTTTAGCTAGAAAATATTAGCAAGAAAAATTGCTCGCTATTCGCGAGCGATTACGAGAAAATGTTTTTTAAAAAAAATTCAGACATCGTGAGAAAATTAAAGATAAATTAGTGACAAAACTGTATCTCCCATTTTAGTTAGAAATAATTTTGAATTACATTATTTTGTTAACTTATTTGTGACAAAACTTGCGAGAAAAAGACCAGCAAAAATTCGCTCGCAAATAAAGTAAACTAAATATGTACAATATCTCTATGACTTTAATAATAGCGAGCAAAGTTTCGCAAATAAATATATGAAATTTTTATGTAACTTTAATATTAACAAGCAATTTAGTGAGCAAATGTCAAACAAGGTTTACACACAAGTTTTAAATATTAGCGAGAAAATAACAAGCAAATTTTGCTTGCCAGTTTTCATAAAATAAATATGCATATTATTTCTAGAACTTAAAAATAGTGAGGAATTAGCGAGCAAAAATTTGCTCGCAAATTCCTTGGAAAAACTCGACCCCCTTAGATTTTTTTTCTTTCTCCTTCTCGAATTTTAGGGCTCCCGTCATTGCTACTAGCTCTTGTCGCCGTCTAGCCTTCAGAGGATCTTTGATCGAACTTCCCACACACAGGGTAGCACCTGTGTTGGCACTGCCCGTGCAGGCATTGCCCACATGAGGGTTGCCGCTGCAGATGCACCTTGCATGAGCTACTCCCTTGCGAGGGCTACGCCATAAGTCATAAAGTAGCTAGCTCGTCACAATGTTATTCAATCATAAACTTATAAGTATTAAGTTCCCTCTAGTTCTTTAGTTGATCTAATTGTGTGATCATTTTGGGTCGCTCACTTGCGTGTCATTTGTATTAATATGACATTGTATTAGTTCAAATTAGATAAAAGCATTTTATCCTTCTCTGTAGGGAACTCGGTCACATGCCACACACTTTAAGTAATTTCACATCATTTTGTTGTGAGGCAGAGACATTTAATTTGATCAACTCCTTAGGAACAACGAGACCCGATTGAAGTAGGATATTTTGTTGGAAGGATGATGATGGTTGCATGATTGATGATTTTCAAAATGGAGTATTTTTTTTTAAAATTGCATATGAAGAGCAAAATGTGGCTGATTCCATTGGTCGCTTAGTTGTCCATGCAAACAAACAAAAACCAAGATTTTATGTGGAGTAAGATTTATACAAGAAAGAGTTTTGGTTGAATTACTTACATTGGACTTTGCATGGTGTAGATTAATGGAGAGTTGAAAGTTTTTCAACTGTTGAGCCAATAAATGATATAGAAATAAACAATGCATTTATGGTTATGGTGAGAAATGCAAGATTGGGTGACACAAAACATCAAGATCATCCAAATAAGAAGGAAAATTCAAATCTGACAGCTTCAATTTTTAATCCTTCTAAAAGATGTTGATGAGCCTCTTTGGGCTAGTTGTGAAAAACAAAATATTTTGTTGGTTGTGTCACAATCGATGAATTTAAAATTAGAGTACAATATGAGTGAGAAGTGGTTTGAGAAAGATTTTCAATATTAAGAGTATATTACCTGATTCTAAAAAACTTGCAATAAGTTTCTACAAGTGCGAAAGAAAATGATGAGTGACTTTGGCCTAGAATACCAAAAGATCGATGCGTGCTACAATCAATGCATGTTGTATTACAAGTAGGACATTGAACTTAGAAATTATCATGTTTGTAGAGAGCTTCGAGTCAAATCTAGGAAAAAATCTAACACTTGTCAAAGGGATTTTCTTTTTTCTACATTTAGATATTTTCCTTTAGTCCCTATATTACAATACATGTTTTTTTATCTAAAATTACTTTCATAGTTTATGCATTTGAATTTTGAGGTAATGTATAGACTCCATAAATTATAACACATCCTTTAGATGTAGAGTTTTGAAAAAAAAATTGATACACCTTATCTCACATTTGCAGTAGAAATTTGAAATGTTAGATTGGGTCTTTGCACAAATATTTTTAATGCATTCGGTGGTTCGATGATAACTTACTCTTGTTGGCTGATTTTTGGACCGAGATTGCCAAGTAAGAGCATACATGTATATTTAAGGACTCTTGTCGATTAATTGAAGATGTTATGGAATGATGGTGTTTTAACATGCATATGACAAAAGAAAAAAAATTGCAATAAGAGTGACTTTGTTGTGGACTATAAATGTTTTTCCTTCATATGGAATGTTGAGCGATTGGAGCACCAAAAGTAAATTTGCTTGCCCAATTTGTGGATGATTCACAAACTCATTATTTGAAGCATGGTAGAAAATTGTGTTGGTTTCATTGCTATAGAATTTTCCTTTCTATCAATCACTATATGCATTGTGATAGAAACTTTTTTACAAAGGAAACAACGGAGAAGATATTACCACCAAGCAGAATGAGTGTAATCAAACCATTTGAACAATTTAATGTAATTGGTACTATTACATTTTGATTGAAGTCACAGTCTTATAAGCAAGAATGATATGAGATTGCTCATAATTGGAAAAAAAAGAAAACTATTTCCGAGGAGTTGTCTTATCAGAGTGCCATAATTTGGATGTTTGCAATTAGAGAAAAATATCTTTTATAACATTTTCAACCCTATGATGGACATTGAAAACAAAACAAAAGACAATATCAACTCGATGAAGGAATTGAAGCATCCAAAATGGAGTTATTCAACAAAAGACTATGTCAATGCGATGAAGAACTTGAAACATCCAAAATACAGTTAGTTCATGACAATGGAAAGTTCATCAAACAAATAGCCGCCTATGTCTATTTTCATGTGATCAATGCAAGATTATGAATTTGAATGCATAAAGCAATTGAAATTCCCAATGGATATGCATATAAATATCTCATTGCATAAATGTCGATGAAGGTAAAATCTTTAGAATGAAAACTCATGACTCTCATGTCTTTGTTTAGAGATTAATCACTTTGTCTTTCGAGAATTTTTGCTTAAATTCATTTATGGGCACCATCATCGAATTTAACATATTTTCAAAGATTTATGCTCCTTGAGCATCTGTAAAGATGAGATGGTGTGTCTTGAATCGTCAATCATAATGACTTTGTGCAAAACAGAAAAAAAAATTTCCACCATTATTTTTTTATATTACGGAACACTTGGTTATGCATCTTCCTTATGAAGCAAAGGTTGTTGGTCATGTACAATTTAAATGGATTTAGCCATTTGAAAGATCATGCTATATCTTTAAAAACGAAAAGCTAAAAATAATGCAAAGATTGAATGATAAATATGTGAAGCATACTTTTTAGAGGAGATTTTAATTTCACATCATTGTACTTCGAACCAACAATTCAAATGAGGATAGCTAAAGTTCCAAGGAAAGACGATGTCAGAGAGAAAATTTTTAAAGATTGTTCATGGAGAAAAAATGGATGACGAAGGCGTGATGACTGATGAAATGATACAAGATGATTACTATAATTTGGCATGACCAATGTTATTGAAGAGAATGAAATGACTATATTGTTTTGACGCAAATGATCCAACGGAAAAGATTAACATAAATGAGAAATAGATACAGAGGATAACAGATTTACTGATGATGACAACACTAGTAATCATACAATTGTTGACGTAGATGAAGAAGAATTTGATTCATTTTCGAGCACTTAAAGATTTTTTTTCTTTTTTAACGAGTTTTTAATTGCAAAGTTTTATTAACTGTAATTATATATATTTTAGGTTATGGTTACTCATAGAAGTGGATGTGGTAGAGCTCATTCCACGTCTAGGAAACCTGAGCATCACGAGGCTGGCATATTTGACACTCTAACATCTGGTAATTATATAGTTATAATTTATGTGATTGACTTTTCTATTAAATTAGTTTATTATTAAGTTGTACATTATATTAGGGAGTTCATCTCAATGACCATCAGTCGTCGGGCTTGAGAATTTGTCATATGGGGTCATTTCTCCTAGTGGCATTACATTCGATGACCGGATGGAGCCGTAAGTTCAATACTTTTTTAATTAATCTGAAATATTATTTAAATTTTCTTCATATATTATTGTTTGATTTCATGACTACTTTCATACCGGGATGTGTTGTAAGAAACATCACCGATATCGTCATTAGTAGCCTCCTTGTTGCTCCCTATTAGTGCATTATCTTGGAAACAAATTCCAGCAGCCTTGAGATAAGTCATGTACAATTACTTGAGGGTAAATATATGTGAATATTCGACATATATTTGCTATCAAATAACTGATGTATTTTTCTTGCGTAAGACAAATTTAAATTTAAAAGGTCTCCCTAATGCGATAATTAAAAATCTTTTTTCATTAATTGTTTTTTGTTGGTCGAGTGATATCATATACAATTATCAGGAGATGCAATTAAAGCAATTGATGGTAATATAATGGAAGCAAAAAATAATTTGCCAACGTCGATAGCTGGAAATGCTTGGGCTTGGTTATGCGGGCATTGGTAAGTTGTAAAAGGTATAAAATAGGGTTGTATTTTCTATTCTTAAAATAATCTTTTATACTTCTTCTTTATTTCTAGGAATGAAAAAAAATTATAAAAGCAATCTATCGCGGGCAAACAAAATAGAGCAATTATGCTTGAATCATCAAGACACACAACAAGATTAATAGAACTTTTAAAACATAAACAATGCATGGTAAGTTTGTTATTAGTTACATATTAATTTATAATGACATAACATTGATAATATTCATTATAGGAGTATGAGAGCCAAAGCTAGGTTAATTATCGAGAATTGAACAAGAAGATGCTCACTAGTAAGAAGACTAATGACTTGATCCACGCAGTAGAACATATTTTGGTGTATTATATTAAAACTTTACACTTTTTTAGTCCACAAATTATTTATATTGTAAATAATTTTTTATAATGCAAGCGAGGCCAATTATTACCATTTTGAGGATAGATATTATATGAGTCTATCAGAGAAGTACTCATCCTCACGCCTCCTGAATTTGATTCAACAGGTATGACATGAAGCCACTGAACTTACTACCGCATAGAGACTTTAGTGTAGTATCAATGCTATATTCTATCGCGAGCACTTCTTCCATTGCTAGTCCTCCATCTAGTTCAATTGGTGTCTCAATAAATCCTTACGAAGAGTTAAAGACCATGGTTGATGAGTGAACACAAACTAGTGTGAGGCCAATGTTAGAAGATTTTTATAAATGTCTATGTGATAGGACCTCTCCACCTTCTGATCGACGTTAGGATGAGATATGTATCTTATGACACGATGACTATGTATGTTATGTTTTCATGCATGTGACACATTATACACTAATTCATCGCACTTGAAACTTTATATGTTATGTGACTATGATGTTGACATTATGTGATTTATGGTGATTGTATTATGTGATTATTATTTTCTATTACTTATTTGTAATGTGTTATGTGATGGTATTTTAACATAAAATTATATTTTATATTTTTAAATATACTTTTCAAAAGAATAAAAAGAACAATTTACTATAACATTCTATGAGGATTTAGCGAGCATTTAACGATAAGTTTATGAGTGTCTAGTGAGCACTTAGCATAGAAATGGCAAGAATTTGGCGACTACTTAACGGGCAATCGATAAATAATTTATGAGAAGACTCTCATACTTCTGCAAGGAAAAGCGAGCAATTAGTGTGGAATTTGCGAGAAACTAGAGAGAACCAAAAAAGTAAACAAATTCAGCGACAACGAGGCGAGCAAATTGCGAGCAAACGCAAAGTAGTTAGCGTGCAATTTGTGAGAAATATTTGCAAGGTATTTGTGAGTAAAATTTAGTGAGAAACTTTTCTCTGTAATTTGTTGAATCTAGGATCTCGAGTGTTTTGATGATCACAAATTTGTAGGGAACTTATTCTATACTGATGAACTTGTTGAACTGATTTCTGTAACAGGATGTATTCAAGTTCAGAGTAGTGGTCGGCCATGAGTTGAAGGAATGGACGATCTGTGCACACATAATTTATATATCAGAAGAACTACATGTGTGCAGTGGTCGTCCTAAGCATATGAAGCAGTCGACCAATATTAGAGGAAGAATACATGTGGAGGAGCAGAAGCATGGTATATGAAGAGGGATCAGGGGTTGACCGGTCGACCAGTGATGGAGGAAGGACGACCGGAGTAAAAGGCTGAACTGAGGAGGTCGTCCGATGTTGAGGAATCGGTGACCCCAAGATAACACTTTCAAACCATAGGTTGGAGAACGGGCGGTCCAAGGAGAAGTGGACGCCCAGAGAAGACTTAGCCGAAGAAGGAGTTTTGGCTAAGCGGAGGAGTGGTCGTCTGAAGGGCTCAAGGTGAAGATAATGGACGACCAGCAAACTGCCAAGGTTGAGAGTGGACGTCTAGAGGGCTCAGGATGGAGACAGTGGACAACCAAAGCAGAAGGCAGAAGGATGAGTGGTCGACCGCAGGATGAGT
>LTAE01005897.1:8089-24751 GCA_001647135.1 Pontederia paniculata | reverse complement strand
ATGTAATGTATGAATAATAAATATTTATATTTTATACTTTATTTGATAAAAAAGGTCATGTACTTCTAACAAAAAAAATTATATTACGCACTCATAAAAAACATATGATATTAACAAAAAAAGATATTATAATATATGATTTAAAAAATATATAAATAATATAATATAATAATAAATATTGAGTTGTTATGAAGTAAGTAAATAATAATAATTTTTTGATAAAAAAATCTGGTTAGTATTAAAAGGGATAAAATATTAATCTATATGATTAATTTTATTGGGAATTGTAATTTTTAAGAAGGATTAGTTAAGTTATTTATTAGTATAATAAAGAAAGGTAAAAGTGGATAAGGAGGAGTGGCATTAATCTTTTAGGAGTAGCAATAAGGGCACCCTAAAAAAATTGCTTTTTCTTTTCAATGTTGTTTTCCATGCTAACATAATTAATACAATTAATGATTTACTAGAAGATGCACTTGGTCAAAATGTCCACACGTTTCTAGGATAGAAGTTGACCGACTAATAAAAGATCCAACCAATATTTTCCAATGTTCAGATTTTTCAAGAGAAAATTTAAGATAAAGATGATTCGTACCAAATAGCCTTTTCAAATTCAAAAGAAAATATTTGACATTTTTTTAGTTATATTTTCAAGTATAAAAAATATAACTCTACTATTTGAAGAAGAAAAAAACTACCTTTAATATAATATATTATTTTAAAGAAAAGTTAAATAGCTCAATAAAATTTATCATGAGAAACATGCTTAGTGGAAACACGTAAAATATTTTAAATAAAATTAGACACACCTCTATTTTAATCAAATAAACTTATATTTATTACATGCATTTCGAAGGTCTGCTAACGAGACTGTCTCTTAGACAATATTGGTAGAAAATAAATATCTTATTCTTATTTTTCTTATCAGACATCTTCAGAATAATTTATCTTTATCAATTTTTTAAAAAATTCGAACCGCATGAAACCACAATATTTCTGTTATTGGAGGGAACATTTTGACAGTTTCTCTTTCTAATAAGTTTAATTAAATTATTTTACTTTAATAAATAAATAATCATCTATAATAATAGTTTTAAGCATTTATTTAATTTTACACAAAAGTGTAACTGTTATACATAAATTGTAACAAAATATAATATTAAATATTTGGATACTAATAATCTTAAGTATTAATTAATTATTATATTATCATGGTAATAATATATTATTAAAAATTTTAATGCGAATATAATCAACCAGATCATATTTTAAAGTATTACTTAATTACTATAATATCATAATTATTTAGTAATTAACATTTTATTAAAATGAAACAAAAATAATTATATGTTATAAGAAACATGATAATTTGTTTAATTAAAGTCATGTGGTACTAATTATTTATCATTATTTAACTCAATAATTATAATATATTATAATGATTATTTTTCTTTGTGATATAATTAAATAAATACATAATATTATTTAATAGAATATATATTAAAAATATTAAATTATTAGAAACAAAACAAATACTAATTATATGTTATGAGATTGTATAATTAAAATCATTGTAGCGCTAATATTTTTCATCATTATTTATAATTATTTAACTCAATAATTTCATTATATTATGATGACTAGTTAGTTTTTTTAATATGATTAGTAAAGTAAACAAATGCATAACATTATTTAATAGAATATATAATAAAAATATTAAATTTAGAATACTACTTAGTTTTGATAATTAGAATTTAATCAATCAAATACACCACAAAAATATCAGAAGAATATTTCATTCTTATTCTTACACAAGAATATTCACTCTTATTATTACCATCCTAATTTATACTAAATGGGCGCACCTAAGGTCGAGGAGTAACTTATTAAGTAGGCTCATTTGAATTGTCGAATTCCATTTCGACGGTTCATGATTAAATTTCAAGTTTACATTTAAAAAAAAAAGATCATTGACTATTGAAATTGAATATAATGATCCAAATCATTACAAGAGAACTTACTTAACAATTTTGTTAAGCATAGTCCTTTTTCTCTTAACAAATGTCGTAACAATTCAAATTTGTTAATCTATATTTTATTAAGATTAGAAGTTATATATCAGTTATATTCATTCAATCACAACTTTATGTAACATGGTATTTTAGTTGAAAATATAAACAAATAACAACTATACATTTATTTAATTTTTAGTAGAAAATTAACAAAAAAATGAGAATTCATGGACAAAGGGAAGAATGATGCATAGTGAAAAATATGACCTTAGAGTCCATATGATTAGTCATATGAGACCTTAATTTGAGTGAGAATATTAATTAAAAATTACTTTAAAATATAATCAAGATTTTAAATTCCAAATATTCGAGGCTAAGTTTTTTTAGTTTCCCGAATTTATTAAATACTCAATAAATAATGCACTTATAATCAGCAAGATTAATAGTTCGATTAATGGATAGTAGCTTAATAATTAAATAATAGTTAGATATTTTCATATAATAGTTTGATTAATAAATTTAATAAAGCTAGTTGATATATGCAATGATTGTATTTATTCATATCTAGAGATAAATAGATGATAAAATTTACATTTTGAAATGCATAAAATATTTTTATAATATAAAAACTAATTTATATAATTTTAATTTTTATCTATTTAATCAATAATATTTTATCATGTTAGTGAAGAAAAATAATCAATTTAAATAGATAAATAAAAAATTATGATAAGAAGAAAATAGAGATGTAAAATATTAAAAATAATATGAAATATGTCATTTAAATATAAATAAATGTATTTTAGATGAAAAATCATGATATATTATGAATAAAATATCTAGTCATTGAATTCTAACTGTTATAGACTAGTGAAAATTGCCAATGATATTTTGATCTTTATCTTTTAAACATTATCCAAAATATGTTTACTAATAAAAAAATCATCACTTCAAAATTTTATCCACTAGTTGTCATAGAAATCAAAATTGGCATGTTGACTTTTATTCTCGTGAGTTCTTAACAAGTTGAAGAGATTCAACCTAGGGTCGATAAATCTCAAAACTTTAAAAGTAGACACTTATTGTTCGTCATTTTTTAAATTATAAACTCAATTAAAATAGAAATAAAGTAATGACAAATTAAATCCACAAAAACGTCCCCAGAACATGACTCTCTCATAATTTTCTCCCTTATTTTGAAATCCTAGCCGCCAAGAGATGATCTAGCTCTCTCCCGATTTCTCTTTCATTTTTTTCCGTTCCTCTTTGATCTCACCTCCTCTCAATTCAAGGAATCATTGTTGGGGAGGAACGACATCGAAAAAGACAATCGACAAAGAGAAACAAAAAAGGAAAAAATAACCTGGAACGAGAAGGATTTAGATTCATCATAAAATTAATGTGGAACATTTGAATCAATCATCAAATTTTAATGTTTGTATTATGAATCATAATAGGTTTATAAACTTTGTTATATGTCAATTAGTATCAATGACATATTAATTACATTTTTATTGATGTTGCTAAGAGTTAGAAGATAAAACAAAGACATTTGTATATACCTTATGATTGTGGTAAACTAGAATCACAATGTGAACAAATTTTGTGACACACAATGCAAGTTTTATTTGGACTAGTTTTATTAGTTCAAAATATAAAAGTTTTAGAGTTGATAGTCCTTCAAGTCTAATTTCAACATAAACTAGAATTACCTCAAAAGGAGGTTGTTCTAAAGTGGTGTCAAACTTGTTTGCATAGCAACAAAGTTATTTTGTAAAATCAGTTAAAGATATTGTAGACAAAACAATTATGATATTTTATTAGTATAAAACTATGGGTTATATCTTTTCAATCAATCAAAACAACACAAATTGATTTGTATAATGTATGTTATAAATTTTCAACTTTCAACTATCAAAGACATGTATATACCTTTAAGATTATAGTAAACTAAAATAATAATCTAGACATATTTTGTGATGCTTAATGTAAGAGATGTTTAAAATAGTTTTATTGGATCGAAAATTATAAATTTTTGAGAGCTGACACCTTTAGGTTTCAATAGAAACTAGAATTACCTTTAAGTGAAGAGTTTTGATCAAAACACTAAAGTATTTTCAAATTACAATCAGGGAAAGTTATGGTAATTTATGAGTACAAATTATGGATTCTATATTTTTAAATCATCTGAAATTGCTCAAATTGATTGTGTATAAAGTAAGTAATAAATATTTCAAGTCTAGACTATCAAAACCCCAAACAAAGTTTTCATGTATATTTTTGAAAACAAAACAGAAAAATGTATATTATGAAATTTAAAGATATAAAAGCTTGAAGAGTTTGCTTTGAAGGAAAAATGACATCACAAAAAAACTAGAAGGTTTATATGATAAGTTATAAATTAATGTTGGACCATGCGTCAAATCTGTTTTTCCTTGTCCTTCAAGTATTGACTGATCTAGAATTAATACATATTGAAATACCTTCGACCTATCATATCATGGTGACTAATTAAAGGATCAAAGACCAATTTCTGCAATTTTTTCATTGATATTTCACTATTAAATACATATGATCAAAGATCATTTCTATAGGATAGTTATCGATATTGTGTGAACTCTGATTCATCACAAAGAAGCAAATATGAGAATGTAATTAAACTAAAAATAAAAGCTAGGGTGTTATGTCACTGATTTTTATTGCATTTGTTAGGGTATTGTGCTATTAGAATTTTACTCTATAAGTTGAAAGACGATAATTTCCACTAGAAAAGACATTCATAATGGTGATGTACAATCACTTGTCATCATGAAAGTACATGGCACAACATTACAATAAAAATATTATTAAAAGACATTGTATATGATAAGCTCAAAGATGGGGAAGTTAAAAATAACTATGGTGACAAGACATTGAATAAAGCATTATTACATCACATTCAGATAAATCATCAGACTGAAAAGTAAAGTACAAATTCTAAAACACTGCATTGATTATTAAAGACAATGATTATGGTATTTTCTTGTACTTAATTCCTACACTACATTGTCTTCTAGAATTTATCATTAATTCCCCACTTTGTTGGATTTGATCACTAATATATGGGTTGAAAGCAACTCTTATCAACAAACCATTGTAAAAAGATGAATAAAAAATATCAAAGCATCGTATTGTCTCATCGTGACATTAAGTATAAACTTAAAGCATTGTACTGCTTCATCGCGATATTGATTATGACTTCAAAACATGGAACCACCATGATATTTATTTCTATCTCTCTCAGTTTTAATGTTACATCACAACGTCTTATATCAATTGTATTGTATTCTTTCATTATGACATTGACTATGGTTTCCTTTCAATTGTATATTACATTGTATCGCTATGATTGTTCTTACATTAACTTCATGATTATTCTATCGTATATATCATTTCCTTTTATTTACTTTCTACATATTGGGATGCCAAGCTCACTAAGGATTGTTTTCTTCTTGCATTGATTCTATAGGTAACTAGCATGTACTATAGATGATGGTGGCGGGGGCGATAGGAGATTTCTCGTGATGGTGGATGGTGCATGCACATAGGTGGTCCTAGGATTTTATGTTATGTCATTTGTTTTTAAACCATTATCGAGTTATAATAAATCCTTTGTTGTAGTCAGAATTTCTATCCAGTTTTGGAGTTGTGTCATTACCGTTTCACACTTCAGCAATTCAATCATTTAATTTTATTATAATTAGTCTTTCACACACTGTCTTCATATGAGTTGATCAAAATTTTCAATCAGCGTATTGTATAGTTGATAGCGTCCCTTGAGCTCTTTGGCCATGAGTTGGGTTGCATTTTGAAAGCGTTACACTTACATTCAAGCAAAATTCCACAAGATCATTTACTTGATTCTAAGAAAATAATCAAAATTAAGTTTGATGTAAATAAAAAAATTGAAGACAAGCAATCTTAATAAACTTGACCAAACATCTACGTAAGAAAGCTAGTTAGAAAAACAACCTTAAATGCACCCTAAACAACATGTCAGAAGCAGTGGCGGAGCAAGAAACGATTTGTAGTGGGTTCATAATTAGAGGACAACATTTTATATTGGAGTTATTTATTTTATTAAAATAATTGTATAATAAATAAGTTAAACACACGACAAAACAATATATAAAAATTCATAAATGTACCTGAAGGGCCAAGAAAGGAAGGAGTTAAGGACAAAAACTAAAAATATGACATAAATATTTTTTTAGACTATGGATTAATAACATAAGACATTAAAATATTATGGGACTCCTGAATATAGTTTGATGATTAGAAGAAGTTAGTAAACTAACAAAATTGATTAAATTAAATATTAATTGAGCTTTAGAACATATTTTCATTAACTAAATTAAAAATCAATGAGCAACATAAAGTGCCAAGTTCATATGTGAAAAAAAAGAGAAGATTAAGGCATCATAAAAAATAGCTAAACCCAAAATTTATATGATGAAGAAAAAAATAATTATAAAATAAATAAGTTAAATACACAAAAAATAATATATAAAAATTAATAAATATACCTCAGTAGACAAGAATTTTTTTCTGAAGGAAGAAAAAATAGGACAAGGGCAAAAGACTAAAGAAATTAAAAATCTATTGGAATAAATATTTTTTTTTCAAACTACATACAAATTAATAATATAAGACATTAGAAATTTTGGACTTAAAAGAAATTAATAAATTTGATTAAGTTAAGATTAATTGAGCTTTAAAATGTATCTTCATTAATTAAATAGAAGTGCCAAGTGAAGAAAAACTGGAAGTGCCAAGGGAAAAAAATTGGCCTTGATTGTGGTTACAAAAAAAAAAGTACATTTATACCAAGTATATACAGAAACTTATTTATATGCTGCCATCCTGCCAGTGCCTGCACCCAGGCGGAGGCACGTGGCTCCGCCATTGTTCGGAAGTATGTGTTTTATCATCTACTATATAGTATAAACTTTGGATTGAAAATTTATTGATATCATGAAATGAAATTTTATCTTAGATTATTTAATTTTTGGATGTCACTCAAAAAATACTTCATGGCTCTCCTTCTAGTGATGAACAATTTTATCCGTCTGATAAAAAGGGGTGGCAATCATATTTTTTGGAGTGACAATAGTATCACTCAAATTTTTTTTTGTCATGTTTAGGTTTCATGTAGTAAAATAATGTTTTATATTTCTGCTCCACTAGTGACAGCTGAAAATTTGATCACAAATATCAGAGAGACATGCTCTCAGATAGTGAATTGTAACTTCTGAGCTTACATTATTTACTCCATTGAGTGGATCAATTTACATGGGAAAAAGCTCACCTACAAAATCCCATCTTTTGTGGCCAAATTGGATATAAGGTAGGGTATTTTCCATTTAATAAGTAACAGGCACACCGCTTCTTGCTCAGCAGCGAGCAGAAAAAAATGTATAAAAAAAGACAAAATAAATGACAGATTCATCAAACTTATCAATTTTGCAAACATAATAGTAATGCACTAAATTCCTACAATCTAACTATAAAAAGAGTAAAATCTTAAGAAAGGATTATATTGTAGAAGTCGATTCCCCATTCAATTAGTAAAAGCCTGTTGAGTGATCAGAACCATACACAAAAAGTCCTTTTTTTTGTTTTGAGAGGGGTCAAAATACACAAAAAAATGTTAACAGCGTCCTAAAAGATATCTGGCTCCACAGGAACAGTATCCCCAAGGTTTTCAAACTCGAGAGTCCACCTAGACTCGTTTTACGTTTGGTAAACTCGAAACGTAAACTCGAGACTTAAACTCGTAGAGTTTATGTACAGACTATAAATATATAAAAATATATTAAAACAATAAAGAATAAATCATAAATATTTTTCATGTATCATTTTAATATTATAAAATCTCATACTTTATATTTTTACTCACAAATATATAAAATAAATAATAATTCATCATTTTCAAGCCCTCTAACTTTTATAACTCTGATAATCATGCCCCCAAATGCTCGAGTGCTGATCATCGCTAATTATCAAACCCTAGCGTGGAAATAGGTAAAAAAATTATGAGAGGCTTGGAAGGTTTTGGTCAAATCTTAATAAATATATATATATATATATATATTTACTTTTAATTGTACCTTTAAATTGTAATTAAATAATTCAATTCTGCAATCTGTGAGTCTACTTACGAGTCCATCCGAGTCTACCGAGTTTACTAACGAGTCTACCGAGTTTACTACACAATCCGAGTTTATACCGAATTCACTCAATTTTGTGGTCTAGAGTCTTAAAATCGTGCGATTCTACGACTATAACTCGCGAGTTTAAGAACCATGAGTATCCCTATGTTGGCCTAAAGGTGAAGTGAGGTACACAGTTCATATATACACGAGCCAGTGAGTAGCTGCCATTAGCAAATAACCCCAGTTACCACTTTTTGAGGAGGAAGAGGAACAGCAGGAGCAGTAGGATGTGGAAATTTGTGAAGTGTGATATAGTACTGCACGAGGGGTTGGTGGAGTATGTTCAACGAGGGAAGATTTCAGTACTAGCTGGGCCACTCCACGAGGGAAGGAAGGAATCTGGAAGATAGGGTACAATCTCTTGCTTTCTTGCTGTGCCTGCCTGCTCTGCATGGATTCTTTTGAGAGAGAGAGAGAGAGAGAGAGAGAGAGAGAGAGAGAGAGAGAGAGAGAGAGCTGTGTTTAGCTTGCTGTAATTAGGAGATGAGTATCGAATGATAAGCAAATAATATAATGATGAACCTAATAATATGTAGGTCTTTTATTTTTCAGATGATGACCTCGATAACAAATGAAATGTTCGATTGTTTTCTAACCGGAGGTGTAATAAAGTGTTTATTTATTTAACAAAATTGTTAGGTTTAGATCAGTAACAACAGAAACAAACATTGAAAGTGAAAATCAGAGATGTGTTTGCATGCATAAACTTGTTTTAGTTTGTTGTGGACAAACAGGTGGAACCATCCATGTTTTGGAGTTGGCATGTCCACTGGCATCATCTGCGACTAGCAGCTACGACCTCAGTCCTGTTGCAACAGTAGATTTTGGCGCTGTCTGAACTGAAAACCACATAATGACATGAACATTATCTACAGTCTAGTGATTGGTCTCAATCATAGGGAAGGGGGTCTTGATTTGTTGGTCTCTTACGTCTGTATTCTTTGTTTCATATAAGCTCTTGTTTCTTTGTGCATGGTACATATAAACCATGACAAGTCATCTCTAAGGACATAACAAAATCAGGGTAGCTGTTCAAAATTTTCACTTGCCCAAGTTGTTATTTTTTTTGTTAAATGGGGGATTTAAGAATTATTATAAAATGATAAAAATAAACTTACCATTTAATCGGAAATTCGTTGGTACAAATCTTCCTCTTTTAAGCCCACTGTTGCAGATGAAACTAAACAGTCTAAAACCCAAAAGTGCATTATGTATTTTAGTTTAAAATAACTTGTAATGTTGTCTTATGCAATCTGCAATATGATAAGTCAATCGCTTTTGAATGGACGCTGAATAATAAGTTCACAAATGAAGTTTCCCGATGAAGAATATTGTGGGTTTTTTTTTAACAAAGTGAAATCAGTTCAAAGGCATCCGGTCTTAAAAGCGCCATAAATCTCTCTCACTCGCACACACTGACTGACTGACTGACTGACTGACTTCAGAGCCTGAGAAACCTTTTGCTTTAATCCTGTCTTTGATGCCAACTTTTAGGACCACTTGAAATCGTAAAAAGGCCTCTTTTTTACTTTTAACTCATTCACAGCATCGATTACACTTTATTCTTCTGTAGCTTCTTCCATAGTTGAATCACTTGGCGTCTCACTCCCCTTCCCACCTTTGAATCAAATAGTAACACATACAGTGGCCACTTACTCTATCGCAAGAAGTGGAAAACTGCTAAACAATCCCACAAAGCCTAAAATTGTTCTTTGGAATCAGATTCACCATTTAGAAATTGTCGGTAGGGGAAGCTGAAAAGCTGAGACAATGAACTAAACAATTGATCGTCAAAACTGAACTTTACTCAGAATTGCCACAACTTAACAGAACTCCAGCATCTTCAATGTTTTCAACTCACAGCTACCTTATTGTAAGCCCAGAGTAGTTTCAGCTATCTCCTATGTGTAATATAAACAAATCCATTGAATACTTCCATAGGACGATCCGTTATTTCAGTTTTATTTAGGCGTGCTAATTTTTGAAGGATCGAGAGAGGAACTCAGAAGTTGTGTGGGTATGGATTGGGGACTCGCAGCACACGCTGATCGTTTTATAGAAGCCGTGATCGCGTAGCACTCCGCCCCCTATCCGCGGCCGTCACCGCGCGATCGCCGCACGGACGAGCGTCGCCCCTCGATATGCTGAATATAGTGATATTCTATCTCAATATGCTTTCCTTTTGAACTATTGGCTCCGCTGTGTATCAAACTGATTGCAGCTTGATTATCACAGTACATGGGCAATGATCCTCTGACCAAATCGAGCCCTAGTTATAAAAGAAAACGCCTGAGCCATACTCCATGGGTGGCTGTTGTACTACAAGCAATGTACTCAGCCTCCTGTGTGTGTCTCGCTACACACCCTTGTTTCTTGCTACCCCAAGAAACGACTGCTCCACCCAGAAGGAACAAGTGACCTGATGTAGACTTTCGGTCGTCAATGTCCCCCCAGAAGTCTACATCTGAATATCCTACTGCCTCGAGTGTATCAGTCTGGTATGTCAATCTCAACTGTACAGTCCCCTTCAGATATCGTAGTATCCTCTTAATGGCTTCCCAATGAGCCTTTCCAGGATTACTTTGAAATCTGCTCACAAGGCTTACCGCGTAAGCTAAATCGGGTCTCGTACATAACATTGCATACATTAGACTGCCCACCGCTTCTGCATATGGCTCACCCAAAGGTTCTTGCCCTGCGTTGGGACACTGGCTCTTACTCAGCCTCTTCCCAACCACAAGCGGTGTAGGTGCAGGACTGCTATTCTGCATCCCGAACCTCCTCAGTACCTTGTTTATGTACTGTTCCTGACTTAAACTCAAACTCTTTGAGTTTCTGTCACGGCTGATTTGAATGCCCAGTACATAGGAGGCCTCGCCCATGTCTGTCATTTCAAATCGTTTGCTCAATTTGTCCTTGACCTCATTGAGCATCTCTACATCATTCCCGGCAAGCAGTATGTCATCTACATATAGTGACAAAATCATAAAACTGCTTCCTGTCTGCTTGATGTAGACACAATGATCCAATTTGTTCGTCCTGAAACCAAATTGGACAATCGTCTCATGGAACTTCAAATACCATTGCCTAGACGATTGCTTTAGACCATACAATGATTTTCGGAGTTTGTACACTTTATTCTCCTGACCCTCTACCTGAAACCCTTCAGGTTGTCGCATATATACGTCCTCCGACAGATCTCCATTCAAGAATGTTGTCTTGACGTCCATTTGGAACAACTCCAAATCCATATATGCTACTATGGCTAATATCGTCCGTACCGACGCAAACTTAGCCACCGGAGAATAAGTCTCCTGAAAATCAATACCGGCCTGCTGAGTATAACCCTTAGCCACCAACCTCGCTTTATATCTATCAAGAGAGCCGTCAGCGCGGTACTTCTTCTTGAATACCCATTTACATCCAATGGGTTGTCTTCCACCCGGAAGATCACATAATGCCCACACTCCGTTGTTTTGAATCGATTCAAATTCAACTTTCATGGCGGCCGCCCATGACTCAGATTCACTAGAAGCCATCGCTTCCTTCAGGGTGATAGGATCTGTACCATCCTCTATTTCCGTATCAACGGAGTAACACGATGCCTCGCACCCGTACAGAACATAATCATCCAAATGTGCTGGTGTTACCCGTGGGCGCTTGGTGCCAGTTATACTCATGGAACTACCCTGTTCCACCGCATCCAAGGGTATCTCACTTGGAGCTGGATCATCAACTCCCACTGCTGGATAGTACAGTGGATCTCCCGAGTCGTGTCCATCATCTCCTAGAGTCGTGAGGGTATCATCTCCCACCCCAACCTGCTGCTTTTCATTCTCTAGAAAAGTAGCATCACGACTCTCTATGAGGCCTTTTTCCTGATGGAAAAATCTGTACCCTTTGGATTGCTCACTATATCCAATAAACCTGCACGTTTCTGTCCTCAGATCCAGCTTGTCCCTCAGCTGACTAGGAATCAACACGTGCGCCTTACATCCCCACTTCCGGAGATGACCCATCTCGGGCTTTCTACCAACCCATAACTCATATGGCGTTGATTCCACGGACTTTGTGGGAATTCGGTTCTGTATGTAACTCGCGGTCCTCAAAGCTTCACCCCAAAAACGCTTTGGCATACCCGAGTGGGACAACATACACCTCACTGCATTCATCAGAGTCCTATTCTTCCTCTCTGCCACACCATTCTGCTGTGGTGTGTATGGCATTGTAGTATCCCTACGAATGCCCTCTGAAATGCAGTACCCCTCGAATTCCCGGGAGGTAAACTCTCCTCCTCTATCTGTCCTCAGGCACTTAATAGGTTTACCTAACCTCTTTTCAACTAGTGCCTTATACCTCTTGAAAGCCTCAAAAGCTTCTGACTTTCTCTCTAAGAGGTATACATAACAATATTTAGAATAATCGTCAATAAATGTAATAAAGTACTCTTTTCCCTCAAAAGTAGGAACACTCAATGGACCACAAATATCAGAATGAATTAGTTCCAACAACTCAGTTGACCTTGTTCCCTCACCAAAAGGGAACCTTGTCATTTTCCCGGCCAAGCAATGCTCACAAGGCACTGTTCTTGCACCAAAAATGTTGGACACTAAACTCATCTTCTTTATTTGTTCCATCTTTGAGTTTCCTGGATGTCCTAATCTCTCATGCCAGAGATCATAATCAGACATATAACACAAAGAATACTGGGAAGAGTCTTTTATTTCATTATTTTTGACCACATTCAAAGAAAACATGTCATGCCCGGGCATAAGATTCCCGGATGCTATGACCTTATTCTTCTTTCCAATTGTCACCCGACCATTATAAAACCTAACCTCACAGCCCTTATACAAAAGGACGGGAACAGAGATCAAATTGCGCCTTAAACCCGGCGCATACAACACATCTTTGAGTAGAATAAAACTATTACCAACGTCTAGTTTGTACTCAGCAACACCCTCAACATCGAGGTATGTGTTGTTGCCCATGTAGATTCTCTTTTCCCCTTTAGGTAGCTCCTTGAAGTCGATGAGGTCCTCCTTGGTCTTGGCGACGTGGCGGGTCGCTCCAGAATCGATCCACCACCCCTCTATGTCAGTTGTTGTTGCATTACACTCCACCACCAAAGCATGGAGATCCTTGCTGGTTCCAGCTCCCTTGTTGTGCCTTCCACCTCCTTGTCCACCTTGACCACTGGGTGGGCCACCTTGCTTGGGCTTGTTGGGGCATTGGCTCTTGAAGTGGCCAATTTTCCCACAAGTGAAGCAAGCTCCCTTTGGTCCCTTCTGCCCTGCACGAGGTTTGAACTGCTTCTTTTTGGGGCTGAAGCCTGTTGGTCTGGACTTGCGCTGATAGCGCACAACATGGACCTCTTCGCCCTCCTCTTCAGTAGTATCCTCAACCTCGAAGACATTGTCTATCTTCTTCTTCCCTTTGGCCATGTCCTGCTCAATGGCCAAAATGGAGGGCAGTTCAGCAACACGTTTGATGGACTCATTGACGCGCACAGCAGTTGCCGTCATGTCGAAGGCAGCAGGGAGACTGTTCAGCACAGAGGTGATCTGCAACGGCTCTGGTAGTGCACAACCTGCAGCTTCCAGATCTTTAGCCATTACAATCATTTTGTTAACATGGTCGGACACATTATCGTCCGCTTTCATCTTACAAGTGGTATAACGATGCAACAACAACTGTATGTTCATGTCCCTCTTGGACGCATACTTATCCTTTAGAGCTTCCCAAAGCTCATAAGCAGTTTCATGGGTCTCAAAAACCCGAATCAAGTTATCCTCCATATACATCAATATGAAGGTCTTGGCCTTTTCGTCACCAGACTTCCTTTGCTCCAGCAATGCAGTGTGAGCTGTTAACTGCTCAACAGTAGCATTCTCTTGAAGAACTGGTGCAGCTGTGTCAATGTAATTTTGCAAACCGTCATGAACTAGCCCATAGCGTATTCTACGACTCCAGACGTCGTAGTTTGAGCCGTTAAAACGACCCAATTTGGCTAGTTCCGCGGCCATGAACTTAGACATAGCGTTCACCGAGCGAAAAACAAAGGCGCGTCGTCGGAGCAGTCGTCGGAGCAGTTTCGCCGGTTCGACGGTGCGTAAATGATCAATGGATGTGTGCGAAGACCTCGGCGCCGTCAATTTTGCTCCGAGTCGCGTGGATCAGTCGCGCCGTCTGCAACTCCTTCCGCCAGGACGCGATCGTCGGAGATGATTGGCGCGGCCGTTTGCTTCGGTGACGGGGCGGGCAGGTCGAGACGTCGACAGAAGTCGATTGCGAAGGGTTCTTAGGGGCAGGAAGCGCTGAAGGAGCGTGTGCGTCGGAGGCGTGGAGGGGAGTCGGAAGCGTCGAAAAAATGGATATCGCCGGCGCTCTGACACCAATGAAGGATCGAGAGAGGAACTCAGAAGTTGTGTGGGTATGGATTGGGGACTCGCAGCACACACTGATCGTTTTATAGAACCGCCACCGTGTAGCACTCCGCCCCCTATCACGGTCCGTGACCATACTGATCACCTTACAATAATTTTAAATTTCCATCTTTAAAAATGGTTAGACAGAGAAGTAAGAATACCGATTAAAGAATTTGATTAGAATTGTAATCCTAGCAAAGGTGGAACAGTATGCAATGAACCAGTAACAACAAATACGTGGCTGATCTGGAATTCTGGATTTGAATACGTGATCAGCAATTTTGATCAAGTCAAACTAGTGATTCCATTTCGTTGGACGCCAACATCACAGATCTTTCGTTTGATGATGCTGGTGAGGAGATATCACATGAATTTATAGTCCTTCCGCTATCGAGAAAATTTCTCAAGTTACACAAGATCTGCCACCTGCTATGGTTGCCTCGGTCAAGAGTGAACAATACGAGTTTGAAAATCCAGATCTTTGAAAAATTGATATTAGAAAAATATGTCCTACACAAGGAGGCATATGATGTATAAGCAACAACATACTCATATCTGTTGTATTAAATGACGGAGCCAGGCCTTTTTTGGAGGGCCTTGCCCTACCACCTCCTATTATTTTTAACAATAGAATAGTTTATCTATTAATCAAAGTTTTTTTTATAGTTATTGAGATTTTTATAGGTCTGACTACCTCTCAGTTTTAATTTTGGCTCGGTTACTGGTTGTATTTTATGACTGATGAATAGCATTAGAAATTTTGTGACAATATGAACCAATGAAGCAGAAGTTAGGATTCAATTTAACAATCGAAGAAATAAATATTTCATGCAGTGAAAAAAAACTTGTATTCAATCCAGCTACATCTAAAATATAATATAACACCCGGTCCTTGTCCAAGGCCAACGCGGGCCCACAGATCGTGTTGTGGCCATGGATTTTGAAGTATGATTTAAATAAATAAATATATAAGACTTTATTAATTTTTTATTCCGAGTTAAATTTAAATAATAAAGTTTTATTCGTTTTAAACTTTATTAAAGTTTTCAAAAATTTCTATAAATAGATCTCTATAATACGAGAGAAAATTTCTTATCTCTCTTTTGGTATAGAGATAAGAACATAAAACCCCTCTCTCATATTCTAGGATTTTTTTCTGTCTTATATTCTTATACCAAAACATTGTAAGGAGAACATGGAGAAAATAGACAACAACACATATTTTGAGGGAATGAAGGCGAGGACACTACAAGAAAATCAGCCCATTCTGACGAATTTTGACAGAATATTCGTCAGAAAGGGCCTTTCTGACGGAATTTCCGTCAAATTTAAACGAACAGAAAAAAGCTCGTTGGTAAAAATTTTCTGACGAGTTCCGTGCCCGTCAGAAAATTCTGACGGATTCACTAAGAGGTACACGGCCCGTCAAAATTTCTGAGGGGCCTTTTTAACCCCTCATAAATTCTGAGGGGCCGAAAATTCTGTCAGAAATTTATAAAAAAATTTTAAAAAATAATAATTTACAAAAAAACTTCATAATAATTAAAATGTACTACATATTTCGTTCCAAATATTTAAATTACATATTATTATTGTCATCGGGATCTTTAGGAGAAGGAGCTTGCCCTTTCAATATCATTCTCCACATTTCATTCAATTCTTTTCTTTGTTCACGCCGGGCTTCTTCCATCTGCATTTCAAATCTTTGTTGCATCTGCTGTTCCATCCGTTCTCGCATCTGTTGTTCTATTCGTTCTTGCATCTGTTGTTCCATTTGCTTAAATCGTTCATCAACACGTCGTTCTATCTCTTCATTTGGAGGACCCGAGACAGATCTGCGTGCTGATCTTAAGTCAACAGGAGTGACAGATGAATCTAAACCATAGACACGATTTTTGTTTGTGCCTATGTGTTCCCTCCAAAGTTCTCTAGTTGATTTTGGTGTGCCTCCTTCTTGTGTAACTTGAG
>LTAE01005896.1:0-24502 GCA_001647135.1 Pontederia paniculata | reverse complement strand
ATCATCACCATCAAGTCTATAGTCACCAGCACCATCATCCACTGCAGAACTAGTTACCTGCAGGATCAATACAGGAAAAGCAATATTTCATGAGCAATTATGCTTAGTGTGTAAGGACGAAGTAGATATGAATCCATAAGGAACAATGTACAATATGGAATATGAATCATGATATCAATAATGTTCTCCAATGTAAGAGTTTCCAAAGATAAGGACAATGAAAATAATTGGAGCAATCCGATATTTTCGATCCGATAAGACTTTCGATTCCATCAATAGAAAATGAAGGATGAACTCCTAATTTAATGCACCTCCTCTATTATCTTTTCCCAATTTGTGTGTGGCTCATTTTACAATATAGTCCTACTTTCACAAGAATAGTCTAGATGATATATAGGTGATTAAGTTAGACTTGTCCCATTAATAATTTTATGTACCTTTAGGTTCATTCGGTACAGAGCTCATAAAGCATAAAGCCAAACGGTAGAGAGCTCATACGATCCGATAACATTTATACTCTGGGTTGCCATGATAAACAACAATAAAGGTCAATGGGGGTACCAACCGTGACAATAATAAGATGCCCATCAAGTGGAAAGGATGCTCGAGTATCCTCTTTGTTACAGGAAGGGGAGCTCTCCAAGCAATATGAGCAAAGTGGAGAAGCTGCAGCTCGACCACTGGCCCCTAACAATATAAAGTAATGATCAACGGTAGCTCCCAACAGTACACATGACAACTATAATCTTTAGTCTTGTTACCCTTACATGATATCTAGTATACATCCTTAACGTAGCATCAAAGGATATAATATAAGTGATGTTCGACAATAGAAATTTACAATTTATCCACATTATTAAACGAGAAAATGACCTAAGGTAAGTACGTCACGGGTCGTGATATCTGTGTCACAGCCATGACAACAAGTGTCATGTGCCGTGACAGGACATCACGCCCCGTGATCCGTCTTAAGTTACTTAGGGTTAGTTCTTTACGGGCCGTGAGGACTGTGTCACGGTCGTGACAACAAGTGTCATGGGTCGTGACAGGATATCATGCCTTGTAAATCATCTGTGTTTTTCTCCTCTTCACGGTCACGGGCCGTGACTCGTGAGTCACGATCGTGACGGGAAGATATAGCTACGTTCATCCTGGTCCGTGAATCACAACCTTGACTCCATTCCGCTCGGTGGTGGTTACGGATCGTGATATGGCATCACGGGCCGTAAGTCACCCATACTACAGTACGATCATGAGGGTTCACGATGGCGACCCCGACTCGATACATGCATATTGGTCACGGGTCGTGACTGGGGTGTCACGACCGTGACCATATGGTTACGGGTCGTGACAAGTGTCACGATCGTGAAATCGATCATCATGACCACGACTTCGATGTCGATGGATGTCGAACGGTTCTCGGATCTGGACGCATTCTCACAGGTCATGACATGGGTGTCACGACCGTGAGATGGCCATCACGGGTCATGACAAGGTTGTCACGACTGTGAACACCGTCTTCATGGGTCGTTATATATCATCATGGCCGTGATGGTACAGGAAAATTGTCTGCATCCAGTTGATCCGATTACAATGAAACCGAAATCCGAAACCATACAATTTTTAGATATAAAAGAGGCTAGAAACTTTAGATTCTGGGTGCATGATTAACCAATTTTGAAATAAGATTAAAGGCATGAATCAAGATGATATAAAAGTGGAGAAGAAAATTATTTAAACCATGAATGGTATAATTAAGGAATCATAGAAAAATCTGGAGAAAGGCCCTAGACATGATCAATAAATTTGGAATTCAAATCTACCAGTGATCCGCTACGGTACACACGTTAAGGCCTAAGCTTTTGTGTCGATTTCTTCACTCATTCTCGTCGTTCCTCTGCAGTGATTTCTCTCCTACAACTTTCCCTTGGTTAGGAGATGATCAATCATCACAAAGGAGGGTTTTTCAGCCTTACCTTGAGATCTCTTGGGTAAGGCATAGGGAGAGAAGAAAGCTAGGGCCGGCTAGGGAAAAGAGAATAAAATTTCTGAGGGGGTGTATTTATAACATAGGAGTCTAGGTTTTGTGGGGAAATCTGAATTTTGTTTCAGATTTAAATTCGAATTTCGAAATTAAATTTTATGATCTCCTTCATAGATAAGGAAATATCTTTTGGAGAAATAAAATTTGAGTAGATAATACTTTTGGAAAGATAAAATCTAGTTAGGTAGGAAGATAATTGGGGATGAGATTTAGGGAGTTACATTATAAACACCTTAAAAAATAATTTTGATAATATTGGGGACAATGCAATCTTATGATGACTTTGGCATGTGTTTTAGATTCAAGGTGTTTGAAATTAAGATGATATTTTCAATTATTTATCATACAAAGGTTGAAGCTATAAAGAAAACGGATGTTGTAAAGGAAGAATTATGTAAGTTATATGAAAGTATGAATGTTTGCATAAGAATGAGATGGCCAATAATAACGAAGCAAATAATGGTTAAAGCATTCATAACTTATATATGTTACTAAAGTTTTGACTTTGGTCTATCTAAGCTTATAAATATGATTCATCAACAAGAATGTGTATCTTTAGTCAAGTCAGACTTAGATATTTATCTTGAGAAGAGTTGTGTCATTTGTGATGATTTTTTTTATGCTTAAAATAGAAGATTCTTTCTAAAATGAGGCAAAACATATTGGTCAACCATGTCAACTATGGCATCTGAATACATATCTAGCATTGGAGGACAAGTTATTGACTCATACAAAGCTTCTTTGGCTCGTGAGACAACTGAAGCATTAATGTACGACGGAGATTGGCTCCGCAACAAATATGGCATAAAGAAAAAAGACAAAAGATAATTATTATTTTTTACTAGATTAATCAAAAAATATATTAGATTACTTAGATATTTTTTATCTATTCATGTTTTTTTTTCTTTTTTATACTTTGCAGCAAAAGGCAATACAAATATATGTGAGGCTACTTAAATCTTGATGCAGATTGTATGGTTAGTCTATTTTTTCCCTTTTGAATCAAGCTAACATAGTCCAGTACTGCTACATTAACATTTCTATAGTATTTTTTATTTGATTTTCTATGCTCTAGCAAATATCTTTGATCTTTTTATTATTTTGCAGGTCCTTATTGAGTGAAATGAAGTCACAACTGCTTTTGTGCTACAAATTGTTGTTATGGGCCTACTCAAATTGAGATAATGATAGAATAACATGTGTTTTAGATGAAAATTAAGAAGTGCATATCATTTGGGCCTTTTATTATTCATCAACGTTGAACTAATCTACAAATTGTACTTCATGATTTTGCATTTTGAGATTGAAATTGGATCATCAAAAAGTTCCTTCTAATGCCTTTTGTTATTTGTTATATATCAATGTTGAAGCCACTAATTTATTTCCATTACATATTCACACTAAACGTCATTGTTGAAGGTTTTTTGTTATGGCTTAATTTCTAATTTTTTACCTAAGGTACAAGACTTGTTAGTTAACACTACCTAGGATATAAATATAAAAAAAATAAATGTTTAGCCAAATAGACTTATAACCTAGGGTAGGCCTCCTAAGATTATCGAATAAACCAGGCCAACTAGCTAATTGTGGTGTATTATAAGTCATAGGCTAGGCTTAAATCTTCTTACTTTGTGATAGGCTTGGCTATTTAGGTGAAAGCCTAGCTCGACCTTACTCTTGTCTGACATTAATTGTGATGATTGAATTTTGATAATATTTCTGATGAATTTATTTAATTTGTTTTAAATGTGGACTTTGAATTCTAGTGTGCATTATGTGACTCTAAGTGTTTCATTACAACCGTAACAAGTGAAAGATTATGTGACACATTAATCTTAGAATTGGAGCTAAGAATCACACAAAATAATATGTGGGGGCCACCTTTAAAATCCATCTATCAGGATTTCTAAATAGTGCAATCATCATGTGATTTAAATGGGAAAGTCCTTCGGGCTAATGATCCAGGAGAAATTTATCGTGCACCGATAAATGATGTGATACCATAGTTCAAGCGATGAAACCATAACTGGTAAAGATAATAAATGAGAGTAAAAGGTGTGAATATGCCATTAGGTTCTATGTGATTTATGTATGAGATCTTATGTGTTTTCGGAATGAAATTTGCAAATTGTGAATTTATATGTATATGAATTGTGTATCATGCTTATATAAATATTTCAATATATTCTATATGAACAATGTTTACGTGAATCTAACATTTGTGAATTATAAATGTCATTATATGCATTCAACTGTTTATTGACCTTATATATGATCTTTTGCTAAACAGAAAAAATATCATATTTTCTCTTGTACTTGAGTCCTTAAAGTTGATATGACGAGTGGTAGTTGATGCTCATAACAACATTTTGCATATGGAATGAATTCTAAATAAATAGAAAACATTTTAAGTTATATAGTTATTTTTAATATGTTATTTTTGGGTGTTTATCGTGATCATTGTATCATAATGTAAAAGAAATGAATTATGATTGTGAAATATTTTGATTGTCGTTTGTTTTATCTATTATGATATATGTGACGTTTAAATGTCAAAACTGCTAAGAAATATTATGTTATGAGTTACTTGTTGTTTATATGTCAATTGTAATTATATTACAAGTTACAACCAATCATTCTAAGAAAACTTTGCTTGAGAAGGTTTTTCTATCACATGGAATCTTAATGTATTAGTTAAATAAAGTTGAGAAAATTAGAACTTAGGTCTCTGTCATTATTATATTGTTGTTGTTAGATTATGATGCCTTGTGGTACTTGTAAGAGTGGTCACTGGTCGGGTTGGACCGATCCAATCCCAAACTCGACCCAATCCAACCATTTTTATAGGGTCGGACTCAGTCGGATTGTAGCACTTCTAAAGCTTGGATCCCATCTGATTTGATCCAACCAAGGTCCAATCGAGTTGGATCGGGTCGGGTTAGCCAACCACTAATTTTCATTTTTTTCTTTTCTTTTTTTCTTTATTATTTTCTTTTTTAATATTTAACATGAAAAATTATATTTAATATTCATTTTAAAACATAAAATAGAGTTTTTAAAAAACATTTAAAATACTTTGTCGTAATATATTTTGAATTTTAAATTAAATTTAAGCTTTAAATAAATCAAAACTAGTTTATTTTAAAAAAAAATATTGGATCGCCGGGTTCACATGGATTACAAGAATTGGGAGCAAATATAACATCTTTTAGTTGTATCGCTATAGTTACATGAATTGTAAATACATGAATGTGATGAAATATAAAGTTTGTGGTTTCTAATAAAATAGGTAACAAAGCGACTTTTCCGCCTACTGCTACTAATTCACCACACCGCAAGTTAAGTTGGTACTTATTGTTGCACCAAGAGTTGTTATGTCAGAGATTTTCCAATCCATAATCCAACCTTGATCCAATCCTGATTGGGAAGGATATGGCCAAAAATCCATATCTATCTCATCTATATTGGGTCAATTCGGGTGGTCAGGTCCAATAAACTCGGTGAACACTCTTAGGTACTTGAAACCCGTTAGTTGAAGTATCAGATCATAATGGCAAGGTGAGTATTGAGTTTTCGCTATCTTAATACCCTAGTTCAGAATACATCATCTTTTTGCTCCTCAACAACTTTAATTATTGTAACATACAATGTGAACTATAAATCACGGATAAAATTAACTTAAAACTCATGAGTTTTCACATTATAAATGTATATCAAATTTGTTCCAATATCACAATAAACTTTCATAAGTTCTATGCTCTCATTCTTCTTTTGTTTGCAATAAAGGAAAACTCAAACAATTAAATTTTAAAGAGTTATTTTCATTTACCTCATTCGAACTATCACAAAAATTCAGACCTAACCCTAATATATAGAATAATAAGACAAATCTAGGTCTGAACTTTTCTCAGTTAGATAATTTAGTCCAATCACTTGGTATTAAATTTATTAATTTTTTTTATTTATTAAATTATTATTTTACCCTTCTAATTAAAAATAGCTATCTTATCTCTCTCTTCTCTCTCTACAATCTCTCTTTCACAAGAGCGCAAGTGAGCATGACGCGAGTGTGGGGCCATGCCTGCGACTTGCCATGAGAGAGAGAGAGGTGAGAGTGAGAGAGAAGTTTGAGCGGGGGAGAAAGAAGATAGAGAAAGGAGAGAACACGACAAGAGAGAAAAAAAATAAAGAATAGAAAAAAACATAAGAAGGGTAAAATAATAATTTTTTATATTAAAAATATAAAAAAATAAAAATTAATCAGATTTTTGGATCAAATTAGTCAATCAAATAAAGTTCAGACTTAATTCTATCAGATTTTATAAATTATTTTATAAATCAAGATTAGATTTGAATTTTTGCGAGGAGATAAATGAAAATAAATCCGATTTTAAATTCTGCAAAACTTCGGAGATAGCCTATAAAAAATTTCTACCTCTTAATAAATTATCCTCCTTTTGTGTTTTTTAAACTATATGGTGCAATGATCGGCAAGGTACGAGTCAACTTGGCAAACTCATCATATTCTAATTCAGACAAGATCAGTAACATTTTCACCAATGGCTCCATTTTTATACATAAAAAATAGTTTACAGATAATTGTAAAATTATAAATTAATCATTTGATAAAAAGAGATTAAATGTACCAATATATATATATATATATATATATATATATATATATATTAAAGATGAAATTTCGTCTATGCTTATGTTCGTATCCAAAAAATATTATGGTGTGTTATATTATGTCAAATTTAGCATCCGGACAACTTAGCCAAGATTAAGTCAAGCCGGGCTAGATCATCCAATTTTTATTTTTTTATTATTATTTTTATTCTAATTTTTTCATTGTAGTAAAGTTTACAATTTATATCATATATTACAATATATACTTATATCATTTTTTGTAATTAGTTATTAACTAATAGTATATTATATTATGTGGATTAATAATTATTATATATTATACAAATACATTTTTTATAAAAAAATATTTATTATATAGGTTAAATTTAAAAATAATGTGAAATAAGTTTTTGAATTTAGGTTAAAAAATAGGTGAATATTTCGACTAAAAAGTTCATAGATATTAATAAGTAAATTTATATTTTTATATAAAAAAATTTGATTATGTTCAATCATATCGATTCGGTCAGATTGACACGGTCCCATAAAATAAGAGACCTCCCATCGGACTTCCCTACATCATAAAAAAGTTCATGAATAATAATAATAATAATAATAATAATAATAATAATAATAATAATGAACGCATACGAGGCGGTGCACATGGAACGGACGTCCTCGAAACCCAAGAGCTGACGCACGTGAGGACACGTGCACCAAGACGTGGGAAGCACTAATTATCCATTTCCTACTCTTCCTACTCCTAGGAACATATCGACACGTAGTCCATTGAGATGCCATGTGACTATCTTTGCGTTTGTCTCCCTCTCCCCCAATTATTTGCTTTTTTTTAACATGTTAACTACTGAAACTTTAAAGGTTGTTAAATAATAAATATCATATATTAAAAAAAGTTTTAAATTAATTTTCATGTTTCAAGCACCGTCTTAATTGTAAGATAAAAAAATCAAACGTTTAGTGAAGCTTGAAAATGTGAACTATTTTTCTTTTATTGAGATTCAAATTGGTAACTGTACTTCAATTAAATTATTCAATTAGTTGAGCTAAGAAGATTAAAATTCAAAATTAATAATTATTGAAGAAATGTTTAAATATGTCTACTCATTGTCTTATAAATAATGAGTAAGGAAATTATATTAAAAAAATAAATAGATGAATATAAAATTTAAAGGGGCATAGCCTGTGGCCCTATGGTCATGAAGGTTGGTAATTTTTTTCTCTATATATATATATATATATATATTTCATGATAATTTTTTTCTCTCTCTCTATATATATATATATATATATATATGTTTGTTAGTTTTTTTTTTCCCTTTTGACTTGCTCTATCTATGGGATCATGGGGCGACGCTCGGATCAAGGTAGATGGTGGGATTATTTTGAAGCCCTACGGTACGGTACCTTCCTTTCCTTGGCATCTCCATGTGAGTTCCGCATTGGGGTGCCTTAAGTTCTTATCCCTAACGAAGTCATGAAGTGAGTGAGACTTATTTTATATCATGTACTTTCATGTTATTGAGTGCAGAAGGAACAAGTCTAGGTTTTCAGAGCCCAATTATTATTCCCTTTTTAGAATCGTCGGAGTTGAATTTTTTTACCTTTTGCTAATGTTATTATTTTGTTCCAATGAAAAAGCCTATCAATCTATCTCCACAATTAAATTTCTAAAAATTATTTTAATTTTTTTAAAAAAAATGAATTTGATGATGAGTTATGAAAATTAATTCCAATGATCCAAATCATCCCTAAAAAGGATTATTTTGCAAAAATTGCTATGTAAACTCAGCAACTTATATTTGAAATTTTAATATCCAGCAACAATTAAATTAAACTTCTTAAAATACTCGAATTTAGTTGATAAACCAATTGACTAAGAACTAGAGTCGATAATTTAAGTTCAAACTTGAAATTATTATTTAACTTTTTATACCCTCAATCCGACAAATAATTTTGAACAATTAATTAAAGAAATATATACTTTTTATGAAAGAAAATACTCTACTTCTCTATTATCAACCAAAAAAATTGCTCTTTTCTTTATGTTCACAATTCAATTAGTCAAATAAACGAAGAAAAACAATGTTGTTATTAAAAGTAAAGAATGGAGCCCGGATATCTCTCAACGTACTTCTTATGTTAAAAGAGAAAAAAAAGCATCATCCACTCCTTACTTTTTCCATTTAAACATCTAATATCTCAGTACTAATATAATGTTAAATAAAAATATACTATGTAACTCAAAATGTATGTTTATACATTTCTGAAAAAAAATGTTACGTGTACCTTGTTTTTCTGTCACATTTTTTTGTTATCAATATGACAATTACTATGAATATAAAAGAAAACAAGGAAGGACCATATTTGAAGGATGAAGTAATTCCGCAGTTGGGAAGTTAAACTATTTAAAGCAAGCGTCCAAAATATATTTTGTATGTGGGTCATGGACTAATTCAACTGAGAGGTGAAGCATGTTCACCTATTTTTATTTTTATTTTCATTTATCATCAAATAAATGGAATTTGGAAATGAATTCATGTGAATAATTTTCATCTACGATTTTATGCTAGAGAAAACACTTTAATGATGATAAACAATTTAGAATTTGATTGGCATTTGAGACTTCTCATTTTCTTAATTTCGTATTTAAAGCAAAAACTTAAGATCCTCGTTTATCAAGTTTGGCACCATGACAGATGGATATCATAATGAAGCCTGTGGTTTGTACATACGGAATATACTCCATAGAAGATGAATTTTAAGGAAATGAATTCAAAAAGGAATTTATTTTTATGTCTTCGATTTATGAATTAAGATATAAATAAAATTTATTTTGAAATTATAAAAGACGGTGGCTTGAGAGAAAATGATTTTTCACCTAAAGAAATTCATTTTTTTTAAAATTTAACTTATTTTTTTTCTAATTAACTTGAAATCAGCTTCAGCCCAATAAGCACAAGTATGAAGCATCCAACAGAAATATTAACAATGACGATAACCAGAGAGGCACAAGAGAAAGAATAAAATTAAGTTGCATAAGTTTAAAGAAAGAACAAAACAATGAAAATTCCGAATTTTCCAAATTTTCTGGATTTCCAGAGAGCACAAAAAAGTCTGGATTACACATTCTAAAACTTAATCCTCCCTAGAAATTAGAAATTAATTCTAAGGTTAGGAAAAAAAATAATAAAGGAACTACTCAGGAAAAAAAATAGAAGATAAAAATGAACTGCTTGAACTGAATAGAAAAGAAAAATAAAAGGAGCCTAATTACCTCCCTAGAATTAAACCACTGCCAAATTACTGTTTGCCCTTTTTTTTACTTCTTCCTAGAGAGAGTTTGGATCCTGACCATTAGATGAGTTGTCGGAAGTCCGGACCCATATGATGATGGATCAAGAAGTCGTCAACCGCCACCGACATCGTCGGCGGTCCATCGTAGAAGCCGCCGCTCCCGGCACTGACGCGAGGGTGCTGCTGATGCTGCTGGAGGAGCTCCTTCTGGCGCCGGAGCTCGAGCACCTTGCGGTGGGAGTTGGAGTGCTTCGAGAGCACGAACGTGGGGCTCGCGGCCGGCCGGTATTCCGGCACCAGTCGACCGGACTTGAACCGGACGCCGCAGGCGTTGCACAGCGTCTTGGGGCCCATCGGCCCCGTCCGCCACTGCGGCGTCTTGTCCGTCTGGCAGTGGAAGCACTTCCGCCCGTCCGCGGCGGGGGTAAGGGCCGCACCGCCGCCTAAGGACGAGTCGAACCTCTTCTTCGCGGCCTTCTTCGCGGGGCTATGGGGCAGCGGCGACGGCGGAGCGATGAGCTCCGACTCGGGCGACTGGGCTCCGGGGGTCGTTGACGGGGAGAGGACGAGAAGCCGGGACGACCAGCTGCCGGGCGCGACCCGGGAGCGCTTGCTGCGCGCCTTTCCCGGAACGGGGGCCTCGGGGCAGAAAATGACCGGCTGAGGGGCGATGGCGGTGGGAGAGGAGGAAGCGGACGAGTCGGCGGTGACGGCGACAGCGGCGGAATGGGTGCCGGAGATGAGCGGGAGGTTGTGGAGGTCTTCGCCAGAGAAGGAGGACTCGTCCACGAAGTTGGATAGCCACTCGAGCTCCGCAAGCTGGTCGTACTACAACGCCCAGGAAAAAGAAATGTAAGAAAAAAAAATTGAAATTTATGGCAAAAATGTAAAATTTCTGCTGGATGGTGTTTCCATTTCAGGTACATTTTTTTGTATCCAAAGGTGCCGTTTCCATTCACACCTTCTTACGGCTTGCTTGTTTTGAAACAGAAGACGCACCCCAAAAGCGTAAAATTTTTCGATATCCCAATTCGAGTTCTAGAGATCAATTTTACGAAGAATTAATGGCGCATTATGCTCCAAGATAAATTATTGGGAGCAAATTTAGCAACCTTCATAAAATACACAATATATTTTTTTACAATTTGTATCTGAAACAAGCCATAAATAGAAACTGCAGAAAAGAAAACTAAATTCTCATGGACGGAGAAAGGAAGCGACGCTAATTACCGGCTCGCAGAGGTCGCCGGAGAGACCCACATCATTGAAGCACCGTCCGAAGGCCTCGCCACCTGAAAACGAGTTGCTGCAGCTGTCCACGGCGGTGACCGTGGATGAGTCGGTGGAGTTCCCCACCGCGCCGTAAGAGACAGCCTCGTCTCCGGCGGCAAATTCACCGGAAGCGTCGTCCTCGGCATCGTTGAAGAAATCGAGAAGGTCCTCCACGACGAAATGGTCCGGCGGCCGCTCTCCCCCGCGTCCGCCCGCGGCATTACCCCTCTTCTCCAGCGCGCTGGACGTCGTTCCCGCGCGGAAGAAGTCTCCTTGGAAGCACTCAGGCATCTCCATTAATGGCGGCGAGCGAGCAGGTGAAGCAAAGGGTTTTAATTGCTAACAGTCTCCGAAGACGACGATAGCGATGCGAAGGACAGAAAAAGTTTGGGTTTTATTTCCGCCGGGAACGATGGGGAATTGTCAAAAATAATAATAATGATAACAGTAATACTTACACGTAAAAAAAAAAGTAATATTTACACGTAAAAGAGGTAAAAAAAAACAAAGACCCCCATATTACGTAAATACCCCTCCAACTCCATTGTTACCATTCGGTTTCCAATGCGCTCTATTGACGAATATACCCCTGACATTTCCACATTTTAAGTAAAGTCCGGCGGCTCCGTTCGATTCTTCCCGTGGGCAGTTTGGGTATTCGTTATGTTTCAGGTGTCCACGTGTTACGTGAGCAAAAAAAAAAGCATAAACGTAAATATTGGCGAAGCGGTAATTAATCGACAGTGTATTAAAAATCCAGCGTTAATACGAGTGGTAAATGTGAAAACTAAATGGTTAATTATTATTTTCCTTGGTTTAGGAATTTTTTAAGCGTCAATTCAACGCCCTCCTTAGGAATCGATCCCCTCGGCGATTACCGCTGCGACGAGTGCATTAACTTCCAAGTTTGCAGCCGGATTCGTCTGCTCCCTCTTTTTTTTTTTTTTTATATCTCCCCTTTATCCAATTTCCCCCCTTGGGAATTGCTTCAATTTTATATTTTAATTTATCCTTTATCCATAAACTACTTTAATTTTTTCTATTTAATACATTTCATATGTAATTAAACAAATAATATTTATGTTAAATTTATTACTATTATTATTTAATAGAAATCTTTTTATCGTACGTGTAAGATGCAGACATTAATTACTCTTAAACAATTGATGAAACAATGTTAAGAAATGACTGTTGCAGGCATACAGCTCGACACCACAATCTAACGGCGTGGATCTCGTTTCTTAATCATAAAACAGTATATCCTGTCGGTTCAATTCGGTTTTTCTCCTAAACACCTCTTCGTGATTCGAGCTAGAGAATAACCACGTCAGCAGGCGTCGTCCTTTGGCCTTACGGACGAAGGGGGGAAGACCGATGGAAGCGGGATTCCACCGTCGGATGTCGTCGAATTAGACACGTGTAGAGCATCTGCTGGTAGAGGATTCGGGTGGGCTCTACCACCTCTGCCTCTGATCCCCAGGTGAATTTGCCTCGGATAATGGGATGTTTTCGACCACTATTAAAATTATTATTACATCGAGTAACTATTTTTAAAAATAATTATTACTATTACTTTGTTTATTGGATGAAAAAACCTATTATTAATGTGTTTTTACTGACAGATTCTTCGGAAAATATATAACACCTCACAAAGTATAGGATGTAGAGTCAGATTTTTTTCTCAACTAAAAATAATTTGTTTTTTCCTTACATATATTATTTTAAATTGCTGAATTATTCTTCTATATAAATTTACTTTATCATATGAAAAAAAAGTTAATTATAATTAAATTTATCTAAATTTCAAATATGAATGTTAGGATTGCAATGTAAAGTGGTTTTATACACATTCATTTCTATATTCTTATTATTATTTGAAGAATGATTTTCTAATTTAATAATCAATATAACTCTAGATATAGGTCGGAAACTAAATTCTACAATTTGTCATAATTTAAATTCATTAAAATTTTGGTCGAATTAAATCGGTAGTTCAACGTATAAAAATTATGTTATCAAAAAAGTTATTTTATTATTACCATTTTCCACAAGTAGTGCAGCGAGAATGGTTAGCACGTCCAATGGATAGCTTTTATTTTTGCTTCGGTTAAAAGTAAAGAGCACAGAAAGAGAGTGCGTTGCTTGGAGTGAGGGTTAAATTTTACCTTTATTTTTATAATAATTGATTGCAACTTTTTTTAAATGATTTTTAACTACTTTTTTGTAAGTTGGCTATTTTTTTCATGTTTTATATTAATAACAACAATAATGTATGGGCTTGGAATTTATACAAGGAGGCGGTGGGGCATGAGGGGCACGTGATGGGAGCTGGACCGGGTGTCAGGTGATCATGTGGGCGAAACGGGGTCCGTGTCAAAAGCCCACAACGCGCGGTGGTCAATCACACGTGTCGCTGTCCAATTGCGTCACCGTTGGTTCCACGCACGTGGTCCGCTCGATTGGGGCCACCGGCCACGTGCAGTTATGAGAGCGTCCCTTTACGTCACGAGATCGGCGCGTGATGTAGCGGCTCTACGAAGTAACGTCGCGCGGTAACCGATACGAAGTTCGAACATAACGCTTTTTACGGAAATTGTTTAACATTGTGATAAATCTAAAAGGCTTGGAATGGATATCAGTCAACTCTACTTAATATGAATATCACGTGAGACATAAAATATTGTCGAGCATCAAACAGGCTCTTAATAGAGTGATTGACACTTAATTATTTTGTATAGAGATCAAATAATTTAAATTAGTTCAAATTTATTTTTTTAATTTATTTAAATATCACAATTAATTATTAACTAATAATTCCGATGGATATAACTCGTATAAAAAAATAAATTTATTTTTGGTTGTATGTGCATGATTTGTATGTTCCTTTTTCTTTAACTTTCTTCGGAAAATTATAAATAAAACTATATTTGGAAAAAAATAGAGATCGAACAAACTCATCATTTGTAGCTATTCAGTATTGAGTTCTAAGTCATTATTATGATAGCGTTTGCAATGGAACTCATGTATATTTAATTGATTCTTAAATTCTTAAATCATTTTAAAGTTAGTAAGTTAGAACCGATCATCATAATTCTACTCGATAAGTGAAATAGAACTGGACTCTCCTTTTTCTCGTTTGATGTGACATTTTTCTTTTTTTACCTTTTACCGCATCTCGTCATCTTTATTATATAACACCACCACACAAGTCGTGTTGAGAAACGACACCGGCGATATTGTGACTAAGGCTCAACTGACTATGTTAGGAGTCAACACAGGTTATGATGATCTAATTTGTAAAGATATGTTGAAATATTTCGTGACTCTCAATATAATTCATCGTTTAAATTTGAAACTTCGTATATAGACGTTTAATTTTTTTAATCAGTGTAATACTCACGATCGCAACTTTTATGATCGCGTCTTTAACGTCGCTCTGCATTACTCAACGATAGCAGCTTGTGAATCACGCATTCAAATTAATATCTAACGCATAGAGTAGTCGTTGCTCCATTTTGATTTGTCTGTTGGAGTACCCATCGTGCATGAGCTATCCGCCAGGCACTCCACCATGCCAGCGCCACTCCGATGATCACGCGGTTGCATTCTAGCGATGATCATATTGATTACACTTCAACATCTCTCACTTGACCGATGTGGTCATATATCTTCGCTACTCCCATTGTTCGCGAGATATACATGCAACCTCAATACTCACTATTCGTATAATATTAACTGAAGATGTTATATCAAAATTCACTTTCTCGTGAATCTTCACACTGACTCAATTATTTATGAGTCACATCAAATCAACATGTTTGATAAATATACTAGCTGAAATTTACTTTATAAGAGAATCATCCAACATATCACTTGTAGGCATGTAGGTTATTGTCACTTCTTTCTTTTTCACTATATCCTAAATATAGTGATACTCTATCTCAATATGTTTACTTTTTTAACTATTAACTTCATTGTCAATCAAGTTTATCGTAGCCTGATAGTAACAATACATCTGAATTAGTCAGACCATACGGAGCACTAGTTCTAAAAGGAAAAATCTGAGCCAGACTCCATGGGTGACTGTTATACTGCATGCAATGTACTCAGCCTCTTATGTGTATCTAGCCACACATCTTTATTTCTTGCTACCCCAATAAACGACTACTCCACCCAATATGAATAAGTGACTTAATATGAATTCTCGATCAACTATATCCTCACCAAAATACGCATCCGAATAATATACAGCTTCAAGTGTATATGCTTGATATGTCAATCTCAAATGTACGGTACATTTCAGATATCAAAGTATCATCTTTATGGTCTCCTAGTGAGCAGCATTACCAGAATTACTTTGAAATCTACTTATTAGGTTTACAGTAAAATTCAAATTAAGTCTTGTACAGAGCATCAGTATACATCAAGCTACCCACCATCTGTGCATATGGTTCCTCTAAGGATTTTTGCCTTATATCGGAACACTAATTTTTACTAAGTTTTTTTCTCAATCATAAGTGGTGTAGGTGTTAAGCTGCAATTTTGCATCCAAAACCTCTTTAGTATCTTATTTATATATTATTTCTCAATCAAGCTCAATGTCTTTGAGCTTCTGTCTCGTATAATTTGAATCCCAAGTATATAGGATGCTTCTCCCAAGACTTTCATTTTAAATTTCTTGTTCAACTTAATTTTCACTTTATTGATCATCGTGACATCATTATTAGTGAGCAAGATATCCTCCACATATAATGCTAATATCACAAAACTGCTCCCATTGTTTCTGATGTACACATAATGATCCAATTTGTTCTATTTGAACCCAAATTGAACTATCGTCCTATGGAACTTCAAGTACCATTGACGAGATGATTGTTTTAAGCCATAAAATAACTTTCTCAATTTATACACCTTATTCTCCTGACCTGTCATCTCAAAAACTTCAGGTTGTCGCATATATATATATGTCTTCACTTAATTCTCCATTGAGGAAAGTAGTCTTAACATCCATTTGGAATAAATCCAAATTCATATATGCAACTATCGCTAAGATCGTCCTAATCGATGCAAACTTAGCCACTGTAAAATATGTTTCCTGAAAGTCTATACCGGTTTACTAAGTATAAACCTTGGCAACTAATCTTGTTTTGTGTTGTTCAAGTGCATCATTTGATCGGTACTTTTGTTTGAAAATCCATTTACACCCTATGGATTGTCTACCTACCGACAAATCACATAGTACACATACTATGTTCCCATTAATTAAAATAAAGGGCAACACCTAAAGTTTTATTCTTCATATAACAAACGCTAGTATGCACCAAATCAATGTGTCTGAACTTCTAAATGAATGAGTTATATTAAATGTAACTCGAGTTTTCTTACTAGTTAAACAATGCACACATAAAGAGATGTGTATTTATATCTGAAAGCAGATCTTGTCTAGGAAGAAATAAAATCCTTTATTGCTCATGTGACCAAGTCGTTTGTGCTTTAGTCTTGTAAAGTGTAGAGTCACTTTGTCCTCATCCTAGAAGTAGTGATCCTCTTTCGAATTTCCACGCTTTCCCTTTGAAATTTCTTTTATAGCCTTCATCATTTAATATTTCAACTAAAATTAGGTTCAACTTGCAACTGGACATTAGGTACATGCATTTCATCTTTCAGCTCAATCATACAACTTATATTGAAGTTTATGATTTAGACCCTTCATGTGACTTATCACGCTTCAATTTTCTACACTTTTTCTTGAAGTGTCTTGTCTTGCCATAGTAATGATAAGTAAGATATTTTTTAACTTTGATTTTCCTTTGGACCTTGATCGATTATGTTTTTGTGAATTTCTCTATTTGCTTCCCCCATATCTTCCATAATCAATATTTTTTTATGAAATGTTTAGCGTGTCCTCTTGTTTTTTTGTTTCTTCATTGAATAATCTATTATTGATAATTTCTAAAAATGACTTTCTTCTCGAAGCATAATTATTTAGAAATAACGAGTTCCTAATTATCATATAACAAACTCAGTAATAGTAAGTTTGGATCTCATCATCAAATATGATTTTTACTGAAGTCAACTTGTTAATTAATTCTTGAAAGCTACTCAAATGTTCTGCAAAAAATTATTATCTTTATATTTCAGGTTAACAATTTTTTAATCGATAACACTTTATTCTATATTGATTTGCGTTCATATGTCTCTTACAATTTTTTTTTCAAATTTTTTGATCAGGTTCATCAATATTTGTAATATAATGAGACATCTTATCATCAACTCATTGTCGAATTTATGCAACTATCTTGATCTTTATTTTTCGCACTTTGTGTCATCCATATCCTCAAGTTTTGTAGCATCTCCTCCGATTGGATCATAAAGGTCTCTGCAATTTATATAGTCTCTCATCCAAAATTTTCTAATAGAATAATTTGGTTCTATCAACACAAACATTCGACTGAGGACATTATTGTGTTTTATTATATTTATGTAATTTAATAACCAAACTCTAATATCATTATTAGAAAAATGCTGAACAAATATTTTATAGAATTATCATATTCCTCTCATGCATAAAATTTAAATGGGATGATGGTAATAATATAAATAATTGAATCATACCAAGGCACATAAAATTTACTTGAAAACCTTCTTAATGTGAGAAAAATTACAAGAGCAAGAATCGAATCTTTCACTATAAAATAATAATAGGATACCAAATTTATTCATTATTTTATACAGAGGAATAAAAAAAATGATAACCTCGAGAACTAAACTTGCATGCCATAAAATATAAAAAGATGTTACATAAAAAAAATGAGATATGTATCAAAATAATCTCTATAATAGATTAAAATTCCATCTCCCAATGAAACTTCGAATTTCTTTTCGCACGACGTCAACATCACCCACATATAGCACAAAAAATTCTTTTATTACCCATATTGTGTTTTCACATTTGACTTGAGACCTCCTCATATTATGTTTTCATATTTGACTTGAACTCCGACACAAATTACATTCCTTACTTTTTTTTTTAATTTCTTGGCCACATAAATAGAAGTCCAGTTGATCCATGTTTATCAACCATAAGTTGTCTAACCAAATTTAAGTTTATCTTGATACGTTTCTTAAAAAAATCGATTAATGCTAATTCTTCCATCAATTAATAAAGAAATTTCGACGAAATTATCGTATACGCAATTGATCACATTCTTGTAAAAAAATATTTCACTTTTTTGTCGACAAGAGATGAAAAACATGCTCAATATCACATATCATTTTTGTATAGAATAATTGCTCAGCTTCAAGAAATCAAGTTTTTCCCATTTTGAATTGTCTGTTTTTTTTACGAAAAACATATTCAAATCAAGTTTTTCCCATTTTGAATTGCTGTTTCAAATTCAAATTGATGGTGTTTCACTTCTTCCTTTGAGAAAGACCATCAAAACAATTTTAATCATGGCCTTGCAGATTTAAACATTTTATGGTTAACAAATTCATTTAGTTCACTTATTTCTCAAGAAGAAAAATGGGAAACGGAAATTCGATTGAATTTCAATTATGATTAATAAAAAATATTCCATCTTGGCTACTGCAAATTTAACTGTCGCGTCAAACAAATTCACTCATTAGTCAATATTAGTTTTATATATTGTCTGATCGATTAATCCCATTTTTGAGTTGTTAATTACAAATTATAAAGGGTTACGTATAGTTCCGTTGATCTTGAAGCTTAACATCAAATCCAGTCTATTTAAACGCAGTATAACAAAAGAAACTCGTAGCAAAGAGTTTAGACTCAGTTTATTTTGATATAAAATATCTTTTAAAAAATCATGTCATCTGATAATTGAAAAGTAGTTGTTAATCATAAGTTAAGGCTCTTTTTTTAAGAAAGCAATTAATTTTCATGTGTTTATAAATAATTTAGATTTAGGAGAAAGGTTGTTTTGAAAATATAAGGATGATAAGTTAATGAGAGTTTCATCTTCAAAATGGTATATTATTTTTCTAATGTTTAACATATTTTTTTGTCGGCGAAAAATCATATCTCCGATTGACTGACTTTTTTATAATTATCAAATACTAAAAATTAATGAATTTATTCTTTAGAAAATAACTTTATCTAAGTTTTAAAAGATAAATTATTTTTTAAATGAGAATTTATTTTCTTCATATTTTAAAATTACATAATAAATATACAAAAATAAATTATTTTTTAGTCAAATGCTAATAACCTAAATATTGGGATCGAAGAGATACAAAAATAAATATTTTTCTTTATGTTTATTTTCCTATTTTTTTAAAAAAAAATATTTCTATAAAAAAACTTAATTATTATCGGATAAAAATATAATTTACACTAGGGTTCACATGAACACACTAGTGTCTTGTGCATCCAGTCATTCGCGAAACCAGGGGAAGAAAAATATAAATCTACAACGAATAAAAGCCTAACAAAATATTAAACCCATAAATACAAATTTAAACTTTGTCATCAAATTAATCCATTACCGGTGCCTGATGAAGTTAAGCTACTGGTCGGCGGCGTTGTTGCAACGGCCAATCTCTTCCTGGACCCTGGCCGCCACCCCCTCCGCCAGCTTCTGCAGACGCTCCAGAAACCCGTCCCTGCTCCACCCCTCGATCGGGTCTGCCGCGAACGACCACTCGATCCAGCACCGGTCCGGAGATCCGCCGGTGTCCGGCGCCACAGCGAACGTGGCCCGGTAGCGCCTGAACCCCTTGTTGTTCTCCACAATCTCGTAGTCGTAGGACCTGCCGACAGGGTCGAAGCGGATCAGCCGCTCCGTGGACCACCCGACGAACGCCGTCGGGTCGCGCTTGTTTACGGGTCCTGCACAGTACCTGACGCAGCCGGGCTCGCCGTCGGTGCCCTCCAGCTTGTGGCACGTGTGGATGGAGGGAACCCACCTGTGCAGGCCGCAGAAATCTCCAAGGTAGGACCAGGCGAGGTCCGGCGACACGGCGGAGATGGCGGCCGTCACCTTGCCTTCCCACATGGCCATGGAGTTGGTTGAGTCCAAAAAGGGCAGGGGCGTTATCGCCCAAAATGAGCAAAGCGTTTCCCTTTTTTGCTATATTATTTTTATGGTTATTTTTATTTCTCCCTCCAACTATCTTACAATTTTAAATCTATTTTTAAATTATAAAATTTAATAAAACTATATCTAAATTTTTCAATTGATCAGTCTGATTTTTAATTTTCTAATATTATTTTAATTTATTAAATTATTATTTTATCTTTTTTATTAAAAATATTCTTATTTTCTCTCTCCTCTCGTTTTACTCTTCTCTTTTTTTTCACTCGTCGTCCTCTCTGAATGATAAAGAGAAGATAGAGAATGATCAATAAAAAAATTAAACTTCTGATTTTATAATTTAGAAATAAATCTAAAATTTTATAATAATTTAAGAGGAAAAAATAAAAATAATCTTTATTTATATCTATGGGTTTATTGTTATAAGGGATGCAAAGCTTCTAACACAACACATACCAAATATCTCAAGGGCTTCATATGCAAACTTACCAAAGCCGTACAGTATGGGATATATGTAGGAATCATAATGGTCAAAAAAAATAATCAAGTTGGTTGGCATAAATGATCAGCGAGTTTGTGCCCGGGTTGAAGGACCGGAAGCTAGTAACTCCGAGTTCGAGCTCCGGAATCCTCAATTTGATCAGGATCTAATCTTTACCGCTCCCGTCCGAACACTGAATTAGTCGGGTGTTAGTAACCCTGGATTATTTGTGGGTCTCAGACCGTGACCGAAAAAAATAAATAAAAAAAATTATGATGCTCATATTTATACGTTCATTAATTTCAAATAAAAAATTGAAAATCTAGTGGTTGATGATTTTCTTTTGTATGTGCTCTACACAAATGAATTGAATCCAATTGAATTTGTACCAAAGGTAGGAGAATTTAGGGAGAATATTAGGATCGGGTTGATTTGATTTCGGTTTTAGAAAATAAAAACATAACGTATTTTCTAAAATTCTAGAAAACAGAAATCACCAAAAATGTGTTCTAATGTTTTATCTTCATTTTTTTCCAATTGAAAGATGTTAATTTTAAACGAATATCTTATAAGTTTATTTTGTATATTAAATAAAACTATGATATTACAAAAGATTAATATAATTTTCTCTTTTCTCTTACTTTTTCTACATTTTTTTTTCTTTTTTTCTTGTCTCTCATTTGCTCCTATAATTTATTTATTTCTCTATCTTTCATCTCCTCAAGTTCTCTTTCCTCTTTCTTACTTCCCTCCCCGTTCTTCTTTGATCTCTATTTTAATCTCTCTTTCTTTTAGTCCACCTGTCTTATTTTATTCCACCTCTTTTCCTCTAAAATTTGGCTGCTTCTTTTATTTTATCACTTTCTCCCTTCTCTTTTTTTTTCTTACATTTTCTCCTTTTTTATGTGTTATTGCCTAACATTCACTCTTCTTATTTCCTAAGCGATGCTACAAGCATCGGGATTTTCACCACATGTATTGTTGGCATCGTGGCGATGCTAGGTTGGCATTATTTTTGTCGGCGTCACTTTAGCATCAATGAACCCACAGATTCTGAACTAGTTTGTTACGAGAGAGAGAGAGATAGAGAGAGAGACTAATTAAGCCACAAGACACAATATTTAACAAAAAAATATTTTTAATTGAGCTATGTATTTGAACGGTGGGTAAAAAAAAATTATGTGAAAAAAAAATAAATGATATAGGATATAAAATAAATTAAATGCTAATGCAAAATAAAAAATAAAAATTTTATAAACGTCTAAGTTTTGGGAGATTCATATGGGACGAGCGACTTCAACGCCTCAATTATCCGAGAAGTTGTATTGTACATAGATTCATATAAGTTTATTATTGAGTTAAGGTGTAAGGCATTATCAATATATTACATTCATATTTTCTTTCAATTTATGAGTGAAAAAAAGGCATTGGGAGGATGCATCACGAGTCTACGATATTAAAACAATCTCTTGGTCAAGGTGAAAGGAGAGAAAAGTAGGCAGAGGAAAGGTCCATCTGCACGATAGGAGCTCTTTGTACACGTCTAGTACTCATTTATAGGCCGCATCACCCGCCGCACTCTGCCCCTATCAAAACGGCCATGTCACTCGACGATCTCGCGCGTGGAGCGTCAGCTGTGCATTCATCTCCAGCCGATATCCACGCAACAACCTCCAACGTCCACGACTTTCGCATGTTGCTGTACCGATGACCTTTGGGAGACAATCACAAGGATCTCCTCCACCGTTGTGCGCACGTCGCTCGACCATCACGGGCGTGTGACACGATGGTCACTATAACAATATCCCACTTGACTAACATGGTCATTGTGTCAGCACTCCTACTGTCCGTGAGTAGTCTAACTAGATGTCATGTCTCAAAGTTGCGTTATCCGTGAATACTTCATACTGACTCAAACACTTTTATGTCATGTCAAGCTCACATGCTTGATAAAAAGTGTTAAGTTGTAATTCGCTTTGTAAGGGAATCAATCAACATGTCACTTCTAGGAACGTAGGTCAATGTCACTTTTTTTATCCATTATATCCTAAATATAGTGATATTCAATCTCAATGTGCTTTATTTTGAACTATTGACTCCACTATGCATCAAGTTTATCGTAGCTTTATTATCATTAAAATATACATAGGTAATGATCTTCTAACCAAATCGAGCTTTAGTTCTAAAAGAAAATGCCTTAGCCAAACATAGTGGGTAGATATTGCACTACAAGCAACATACTCAGCCCCTATGTGTGTCTAGCCACATATAATATGACCCAAGAGACGGTTGCACCACCAAAAAGAAATAAGTGACATGATGAGGTTTTGTAATCGTCTATATCACCATCGAAATTCACATCTGAATACCCTACTGCTTCTCGAATGTGTCAATCTGGTATGCCAATCTCAATTGTACCATGTCCTTTAGATATTATATTATCCTCTTAATGACATCTCAATTGATCTTCCCAGGATTACTTTGAAATATGCTAATCAATCTTACTGCTTAAGTCAAATTGGGCCTCATAAAGAGCATAGCATATATTAGGCTACCTACTGCATAAAGCTCACCTAAAAATTTTTGCCCTGTATTGGGACATTGACTTTTACTCGATCTTTTTCCAATCACTGGCGATGTCGATGCAGAATTACTATTTTGCATCCTGAATCTTCTTAGTATTTTATTATTGTGTATTTCCTGACTTAAACTCAAGCTTGTTGAATTTTTATCACGATTGATTTTAATGTCCAATATATAAGAGATATCACTCATGTCTGTCATTTTAAAACACTTGCTCAATTTATCCTTAATCTCATTTAGCATCTCTACATCATTTTCGACAAGAAATATGTCATATAGTGACAATATCATAAAATTACTCCCACTCTTTTTGATGTAGACACAATGATCCAATTTTTTCATCCTCAAACTAATTGGACTATCGTCTAATAAAATTTCAAATATCATTGTCTAGACGATTGCTTTAAGTTGTACAGTGAATTTTGAAGTCTACAAATTCTATTCTCGTGATCTTTCACTTGAAATCAAGTTGCCGCATATATATGTCATGTGACACATCTCCATTTAAGAACGTTGTCTTGACATCCATTTGGAATAACTCAAAATTCATATATGTCATTATCGCTAAGATCGTCCAAACCGACACAAACTTAGCCACTAGAGAATAGATCTCCTAAAAATCTATCCTAACTTGTTGAGTATAACCATTGCCCACCAATTTCGCTTTGTGCTTATCAAGAGAACAATCAGATCAGTACTTTCTTTTGAATACACATTTGCACCTGATAAATTGCCTCTCTTCCGGCCAATCATATAATACATGCAGTTTGTTGTTGTGAATCAAATTCAATTTCGCTTTCATGACGATCGTCCATGACTCTGATTCACTAGAAGTCATCGCTTCTTTATACGTAATAGGATATGTACTATCCTCTATCTCAATATCAACGGAGTAACACTGTAACGCCCCGACCCTCGAGATAGCGGAAGCGAGAATTAAAAAAAAACTTTACTCGAGAGATTGGTCGCTACCTCTATCGTCCACCATAATTAAAAACATATCAAAATAATATTTAATTTTATTCTTTATGCATATATAAATATAAACAATTATGGTACAAAATAAATGTAAACCCTTCGGGACTCAGTTCCATGTGCCAACCCATGTCACGAGCATTG